>JBCJKH010066932.1:0-12168 GCA_039877255.1 Loriculus beryllinus | reverse complement strand
GTATGTCATTGATCAAGGTAGGCAAGAGACATCAGTCCTACTGATGTGGTTAAGCAGGGGAAGACTTCAGTGTAAATATTATGGGGTAAAGGATAAAGAGAGGGTAGGCAGGAGCTTTGTGTCTGCAGTTATTCTGAGTTAGTGGAAACATGCTGAGTTAAAGTGCTCTCTGTATTCCGCAGAAGTGTTCATTCCTTGAGAATGCTGTTCTGGGTGAGTGAGTGGATGCATTTGGCAGCGCCAGACAGTGCCGGCTTACTAAGGTTACTGTGCAAATGTTTAATATGACTGCAAAGAGAACTCACGTATCGATAAAAAGTCATTGTGAGTTAATGGGGGTGGTAAAGGTGGCCGCAGTGCCATCCTGAGACAGAGTATGGGGGTTTGTTTTGAGTATGACCCCTTCTGCGGTAAAAAGGCTGTTCCCGAGCTAGCCTAGTAAGTGGCATGAGTGATTTGCTATATGTAATTTTTATGCAGTGTGTCTATATGTGGTGTAATTGTAATGTTTGCTGTAAGCAAACATTTTGGATTCTCAGTGAGATTTAAGTAAAAGTGTGTACAAATCCTTCCAGTGACAGGAGAAAGGATTCAGCGTAACTGCAATGGTGTGGCCATTAAGGCGTGCTCTGTTGTACCTTAATCCACATTTATGAGCTCTGCTAATGTTCATCTGCTCAACATACACTTAACCATCAGGATTTACATCCTAGTGAGTATCGTACATTAGATGTGAACACACCAGGAAAACATCCAGCACATGCCTTACTCAACTTTTTGCCACTTTCCTGCATTACTTTTGCACTGTTTAGTGCTACAAATAAGAGAAAATATAAGTGGGGAAAATGGGGAAAAAATTTCAGATCAAATTTCTGGTCCCGAAACCTTTAAATTCTTCATTTGGTATGGTGGGGTGTACCTTGACTGTTTCACTCTTGAGTATATCCCACATGACTATAGTATCTGCCTAAGTCCCTCATAACCTCAAGCATCTGCTTGTTCTCATAAAAACTCTATTGAGAAGGAAGGTACTTTTCTATTTAATAAGTGAGAAACTGAGGCATAGACTTTGCCTAAACAACATAAAAAGTATAATTAAAGTCTACCAATACTTGGTTTTAGTGAGAGAACCTCATGTTTAGTTCTGTCCTAGTGACTGTCAGTCTGGGTTTTCACAATTAGCAGATGTTTCTTTGTACACAAGAGTGTAAGGCATCAAGGTATCATTTTTTCCACCTTTCATGACTGAGGAACTGAAATACAGATGCAGTTAAGGCCCTAAGTGCCCACTGTTATTAGTGCCCTTTTCCTGGCATGTGCTCTTTTTAGAGTATTGGTTAGTTTTACTATACTTTGCACTCTTCTACATACTAGGTCCCAAAATCTCAAATCATCTTCAGAGAAAATCAGGGTTGTGCCATTTATGCAGAAGAGCTCGCAGAACAGCTTCTCCACATAGGATTCTTCAGGACATGCAGAGAGAGAGCTGAACACTTCAGGGCAGAGAAGGGAACAGCTTTAACACTGAAATCCTCCTTTGCCTTCTTACATCTCCATAGCTCATTGATATGGCACCTTTCAACTTGCGCAAGCAATGAAGTAGGATACTTTGTGTGGCTTCTTTGACTACACACCCTAATAATCTGTAGAGAAGGTGCATGTAATTGTGTAATGAAAGATTAAGCTATTCTGCATTTGCATGTGCAAATTAAATCCTTGAGTGACTGACTTTGCAACTTGAATAATGTTCTTTAATATGTGTCTGTGGGTTGCATATAGTTCTGTAGGTGAGTTGGGTCAGTTATTCTCAGGAGCACATTTGATTTGGATCATAAGGCTGTACAGTAGTACCACTTCGTCACATAACCTGGAGCATGCGTGCAGTACCAGGCAGTGCTGCTGGGAGATACAGTCCTCACATCCCCGCCAGAAAAGATGTGGTTGTATTATCCCCAATAAAACCCTCTTTCAGCTGCTTAACCTTTTGCTGCTTATCTCTGACATTACTCAAGAGGTCTGGTCCCAGGTTGCTTCCTAATCCTTTTTCCTTCTCTGTGGCATTCATTCCTCTCTCATCTGTTTGGGTTTTTTGGTTTTGTTTTTGTTTTTGGTTTTTTTTTCCTCAGGGAAATTAATTGAGCTTGCAGAACATGTTTGTTTTTTAAAAGATATAGTGGGTTTTCATAAATGTTTGGTTCTTAGCAACTGAACAAACTCTTAATACACATGGTTGCTGTGTTTTCCTTATTTATAATATGCAATTTTAAGCATCTTCTTTCTGCATTTATTCAGATCAAAGACCATCATAAGTGTAAAGCTTAATAGCCAGTGAAATCTTATCTCTACGAATTTATTGCACTGGATGTTAATTACATTAAAAGACAAAATAATACCCTTTAAGTTCTTTAAATTCAACAGATATGAATGTGGATTTTGGGTTGTCTTTCTGAGCAAGTTGTTTATTATCTGAATAAATAACCAAATAAGGGTTTAATTCAATTCAGGTTGGTCAATTCAGGGCTGGTGAAACAGGCCACTGAATTTTGATCTGAATAATGATGTTTAAATTTAGCTTGAATGGATTTCATACTGTTGTGCTGAATTTTTTAATTGCCTTTCATTTTTCTAAACTTCCACAAGTGAGTCCTAACAGAGGCTAAATGGGCAGAGTAAGAGACGCTTCTTATAAAACAGAGCAAATAAAAATAGCATACAAAACCCTTGTGAGAAAAAACGTTATGGATGCATCCTTGGTTTGTTATTGAGAGATATTGATCAGTAGTATTTCCACTGACACTTGTCACTTTTGATATGTCTAAGTCCTTCAAACATGGGAAGAAGTGGAAGAAGCTGTATGTGTTTATTCACAAAATAAATTGAATGGCTCAAGTGTAGTTCATAAAAGTTGGCATTCTCTCGGGTCAACAGGCAGAAAATGTCATGCCAGCAATATATCATGTTTATGATGCATCTCTTTCTCTAGATAAGAGTTGAGAGGTCATTTTATTGTGTTCTAGTTTTTGCAAATGCATTTTTTCATTACTGGCTCTCAGTATGTTGTCTGAGTTGAACATACTTGGATTTACTCAATATAAACAGCATTTGCGGAAACAGAAGAACACACTGTTTCCCTGAAGAAGTGAGTGGAATTGCTGCCTGGAAACCAGTCACATAGCAACAGACTGATTTCTATTCCAAAACTCTTTCCAAAACAGAAGGTAAGTACTCTCTTCTTGACCTTCAGTGCTAAACCTAATAAAGTACCAGTAATTGCAGCATAGGAGAATGTTTTTTTCTCAGTGTGAATTATTTCTTTCAAAATTCAGACAGCCTTCAAACTTTCTGGATTTTCCTGAAGGTAACACAGCTCATCCTGCTTGTGAAGACATGCTCAATTTTTAGAAAAAAGAAGGAATAATAATAAATAGTACTTGGGATTTTTTCCTATTCTTGCTTTCTTAAGACTTAATCAAAGACGAACAAAGAAGAAATTCGTTCTGTTTCTGGATTTGAGTATCAGTTGGGTAGTATATATTTGCAAACAATTTATTGCAGTAGTGATTATTCTAATCACTAATCAGTTGAATCAGGTATCTTTCAAATACCAGAGATGACAAAGTGGAGTCAAACCATAGAGCAAATTCAGATCTGATGCTTCAGCTTTCTGTGCCAGTAGCTATGAATGGTTATACAATGTTTAGAAATTAAAAGCTGTAGCTTACCTTTCTTAAGCTTGAATTATCAAAAGAAAAAAAATAAATCGAGTTTCATTTAAAAATGGGGTAAACAGAGGGGTTTGGATTTCAAGGGCACTTATTTAAAGATAGAACGTGTAATCTTCCCCTTGCCATTTCCACCTGATTGCACACACATTTGCAAAAGCAATGTTGTTCTCAAATATTCTGCTGTAACAAAAAAGCTGTTTTGATCTTTACAGACTACTTTGATCTTTAATTAGTGAAAATTTTTGATTACATGGAGAATAAGGTGTTGTCATGGAAAAGTAAGAATGGACCTCCTTCATCTCAGAAAGTCTAGCTGGGTACATGAGTGTAAAGCTTGATACTCTTGATACTCTTCCATTTTGCATTATTAAAATCTCATAAAGTATGAGACATTCTTGGTTCTCCCCTTAAACCTCTTCCCTCAAGCAGAAAAGATCCTGTACTTGTTGCAGTTCTGGGGGATCTGAAGTGAAGTGTGTGGAAGGACTCAAGTTGCTGTGCATTCCTTCATATGACAAACTTTTCCAGTTTCTGTTTCATCTTGTTTCTATGGAAGGTTTCCGGTACTTAAAGTAGTTGATAGTCATAATTCATACCTGTACTTAAGGATATTGTTTGGACCAGGAAAACGAAGCCTAACATCAATTTTTTCAGAGTGAAATTTATATTTTGGTTTAAGATAGTTCACCAGTTTTTGGCAGAAAGAAAGGCGCTCTTAGAGCTTTTCGCATGATAGGTCAAGTAGAAACCTCTATTGCACAACTGTCAGCAGGTTGAAAGTGCAGAGACAGTTCTTTCTGTTGAGTGTTGTCTTATGTGAGCAAGAAATACTTCGTGAGTTAAGAGAAAGTTGCTTCACTCATCACATGCCCACCTTCTAGAAGGTCAAATTCTGATCTCTCTTGCTCTGGTAGAAATTAAATCAGAATAAGATTCTGGCAGTATCTTGGGCAATTATGTTGTGGTTTAACACCAGGCAGCAGCTAAGCCCCACACAGCCACTTGTGGAATGGGGGAGAGAACTGAAAAAGTAAAATGAGTAAACTTGTGGGTTGGGATAAAGACAGTTTAATAGGTAAAGCAAAAGCCACATGCAAGCAAAGCGAAACTAGGTAGGCATTCACCACTTCTCATCGGTGGCAGGTGTTCAGCCATCTCCAGGACAGCAAGGCTCCATCATATGTAAAGATTACAAACGCCAGCACTCCTTCTTCTTCCCTCTGCGTTATATGCTGAGCATGATGCCATACAGCCTGGGATATCCCTTTGGTCAACTGGTGTCAGCTGTCCTGGCTGCTAACTTCTTGTGCATCTCCAGGCTACTCCCTGGTGGAGTGGTGTGAGGAGCAGAAAAGACCTTGGCTCTGTGTAAGCACTGTTCAGCAATAGTGAAAACAGCCCTGCCTTAGGATCACTGGAATGAAGACTGGACATATCTCTGAGGGAGAAGGTGACCCATGGAATATGAGTATGAGTAAAGCATGAAAGAAAAGACTGGCTTCTGAATTACTTCACCTGAGAGAAAATATGCCATTGGAAGAGAAGGTGAGTTTTCAGGAAGAAAAGTAATTAAGCATAAGAGGAGAAAGAGATACTGGCCACAGCAAGGGATTGGAGCCTTTGGTAAAATGGGTTGAGTAGGTGACAAGTGATACCAAGGAAAGGAATGAGTTAGATTCACAGTGATGCTCTCTAAATACTGGATATAAATATCAATGACAGGAAGAAGGTTTACAGGACATATGCACACATACACAAAAGGATAGAAGGTCAATATCAGTACAGTTAGATGGACTCTTAGAAGTCATGGATAGCCCTTCGAGGAAAGAGCTTCAGGAACGGCTTTTCAGTGTTAATGGTATGAACGAAAATCTTTTAAGACAGATGGAACAGCTTGAGAAAAGAGACTCTTGATGCATTTGGTGGCAGGGGAGGTGACAGTACTTGTAAATGTGTTTTCTTCCTCTGAAAATTCATAACAGAATGATATATGGCAGGATTTAAACTCTGAGAATGATGTTCAATGGAAAAAATGCAATACAATCTATGTTAACAGTAAACATCTTGTTTAGGGTATCAGTGATAGCAACTTGTAGCTTGCTGTGGCAGCTCCAACTCTACTCTGGGTACACGAAACACTCATAAGAAGCCTGGGCTGTTAAGCTTGTGATATACCTCCCTGGAGATTTGTCAGGGAGGGTCTTTTTAGATGTGCCCTGGAATAAGATAAAGCAATGTAAGAATCTCTGGATTTGGCTACACGGAAGCACATTTGTGTTGCTTCATTTTTATGTATGTTTAGGCTGAGAGGAGATAGCATTCTGTGATATGGAGAACTGCAGAAGTTTTACATTTAGCTTTGTTTTGATTCTGGGAAAAAATAAAAATTATATTCTATCTGTATAATAAGTTCTTCCAGATACAGAAATCTTACTAGATGCAGTTTATAACAACTGGTGTAGGAACTAAGAGACTGGGACCATGGGTAGTTTCAGTGCCATGGGGCAGCAGGGCTCTGTGACTTACGCATGATAGGAAGCCCAGGGGTTTTTGAATGTCTCAGGATCTGTCCAGCCTGGCAGTCTGGAAGTGCTGTGAGACACCTTGCGATGTGCTCTTCAGCAAGGGGTTGAGCTGATGGGGAGCCACATGCATTTCCAGTGCGCTGGCACTTTGGTCTGCACATGATCATTTTGTTACTTGCACTTTAGGTCTCATGTTAACAGCTGAGCTTTGACTTCTGGTTTAGTCAGGCTAGGACACCTCTGAAGACAGCTGAGTGGTTTGAAATTGACCAGGAGACTATGGAAATGCCTTGTTATTTTGTGAGTCCAAAAGTCAACCCAGGAATCCTTTTACCGGTTAATAAGGCTTAGAAAATGTTGGAACCACTGGGATTATATTTTACAAGGTATTTGCTTTACAGTTGGGAAGATAGTAGCAGCTGTTTGTTTTGACCCTGCTTCTAGAAAAGACATCAAATGGCCAGGCAGGGAGGGGGACAGACTTGTAGCTGTTCACACACGTTCTGGAAAGAGTTCACTGTGATTTTCCAATGCCTTTCCTCAGTCAGCTTTTTTCATGTTCTTTTGAATATGTAGTAGTTCCTCTGGAACAGTTGTTTTTCAGAGCTGAGGGCAAAGTTTACTCAATTTGTTTATTTAACTTTCAGCATTTTAAAAAATAATCTCATTTCTGCTGCAGGCATGGAACTGTTGAACACAGTTGTTGATTAATTATTCTAATGATGGTTCCTTAACTCAGATATATACGGAAATGGTAGAATTAGCACTTCTTTTCGTTTTGGGAAAGTGGTTTGTGAATATATTACATTGTCCGGCCGACTGAGTATTTTTTGATTTGTATTTTGTAAGTAATAATGTTTTGCTTTAAAATGAATTCAATAATTCTGACCTCAAGTTTGAAATGGAAGTTCAGCTGGCTCCTGACCGTACAGTGGTGACATGCTTTTTGTAATATGCTTATTTCATTCTTCGTTTATTTTCTTCTCATTGTGCAGTCTTAAGTTGGGTACAAGCAGTGTTTGCAGAGAGGAGGGCCACCGCAACAGAATGGTCAGCTATATATGCCATCAGGAAGCAAAATCCAGGCCAGAAAGAGTCGTTATAAACCAAGGGGTAATAGGAAAGAGAAGTATTAGGAGAACGGACAATGCATGAGGAAATGGTGAGATATGGGGGTGACTGTCAGTGAGTAGGAATGCAGGAGCTGGGTTTATGAGACAATACTGCAGTTTTGTGTGCATATATGTAGCACTAACAATAAAACATGATGTGTGCAGTGGTTTAATCCCAGCCAGCAACTAAGTACCATGCATCTGCTTGTTCACACCCTTCCTGCCCCTCTGGTTGGATGGGGAAGAGACTCAGAAGCAGGTAAAACCCACAGGCTGAGATATGAACAGTTTAATAATTGAAATATAATAATAATAATATAAAAGTTATTAATAATAACAACAACAACCACCACCCACCGACTAATGCCCAGCCCTGAGCAGTGATTGGCTTCTCCTGGCCAACTCCCCCCAGTTTCTATACCATGTGCTGTGGTATGGAATACCCCTTTGGTTAGATTGGGTCAGGTGTCCTGTCTCTGCTCCCTCCTGGCTTCTTGTGCCCCTTGTCACTGGCAGAGCATAAAAGACTGAAAAGGCCTTGATCAGGATAAGATTAAAGCCATAACATAGCACTGTACTAGCTAGTAGGAAGAAAATTAACTCTATCCCAGCTGAAAACCAGAAAGATGTGAAACAAGATGCCCTGGAGTCCCTCAAAGTTGACATGAGTTGTCCTCTGGTTCATTTTTATATATAAATATTTATTTATTTATTTATTAAGGAAGCTGACTGGTGATTCAATCAAATCACAAACCATGCTTCACAGTGACGGAGCTCAATTCAAAGAGTCTGTCTTGTTTTATGGTGTCCAGTTGTTGTACCCACATTGCCACCAGCACTGGGAGTAGGGGACACAGCAGCCTGCAAAAGAAAGGAGGGATGCTACATTAAATTTATGTTTCTCAAAGGCGCTTACAGAAAATGAGGACTGATTTTTCCTTAAGCTTTGAGAATCCTGCCACTTTCAAGCAGTCAAGTAAATTAGCAAGTTGAACAGATGTATACCTCTTAACTTGAAGAAAATGTGCATTCCCATATTCAAGTAGCACCTCTTTGGTGTGAAGTGTAAGGCCTTGGAAATGCATGAAGGAGCTCTTGAATTCTGTTTATCATCCTGTTTCCCTTCCCAGCCATGAACATGCCTCTTGTTTTGAATGAGAAGAGAATATTGGGATATATCACACAGGGCAAGAAAAAAAGCTGCAAGAATATGATTTAGCTGCAGTTTTGCATCTTAATAGTATGCTTGGTAGTATTAAAAAATACTCTTTTTTCTTCATAGTTAGCTGTGATTACTACCCTCCTATCATATGAGCTGGCTTTTTTTCATATTCCAAATACCTCCTGTTTTCACAAAATGATATCATGTAATTAGAGCAAGTCATCAAGATCTAAAACCTGTGAATCTGGAATTTGCTGCTTCATTGAAATTAAAATATTTGAGAGACTTCAGTCTCTCCCTCAAAAAACTGAGAACTAGGCAAAATAGCAAATCTGTCATTTTATTTTTACTTTGCCGTGGAGATTCTTGGTTTTCCATTTTGATGTGGTATTGAAAAATTTCATTTGGATACAGTGAGTCAGTCATTTCACACACTGTCTTCTGTATTCTTTCATTGGATGAGTGCCCACTGCTTCAAATTGGGTCAGTTTACCCTTGTGAAGTTGCCGTATATCCTGCTGCAATATGACTTGACTTCTTGAAGCTGCGGATTGATGCTTTGTATTCTTTGATGAAAGAAATAAAACAGTCTTAGAGCTGTAAGGACAGAATTACTGCAGCATAGCAGTTACTCTGTCTTGTATTTGTAGCTGGGCTGCTTGTTCCACTTTTGTGTGAAAGTGTAATTATTCAGTCATTTGCACGCTTCTCTTTCCTGTTACTGGTAGAAAGAAAAGTGGTACTTGTAGGAGGCAGATGCTTAAAACGGAGGGAAATTCTAATAAAAACAGCATCAAATTGTCACAGGCATTCTGAGTCTAGATGTTAGAACCAGCAAACTGTAGCACAGGGCAGCTCAGAAATAGCCTTTTCCCATAGCTCAGCTTAGGGTAATGAAGTAGAGAACACTTCAAAATTGGTTGGTGTTGAAATGGTTATAGAAATGGCGTTGTAGTGCTAAGCCATGAAAGGTGAGAACCTTCAACTACACAGATCCCACTTCACACAAGCTGAACTCTTCTGGAGAGGAATGTTTTCTTTATAAGTGGTAATTTGGAATAGGTTTGTAGAAACCACAGGGAGGAGAGTAGGTATGAATGAGATACTGATGCTGGCCTGGGGAATTTGGTTTCTGGGACTCTGCTCTCGTGGTCAGAAAGGAATTTATATTGTCAAGGAACACTAATGTTTCTTCTTGGGCCTCTTTTTCTCCTCTCTTGGTGCCATGGAAGGTGGCCAGGTTCCCAGGATCATTAGGGCATTTTGCCTAAATAATTTGTCTTCTATTGCAAGGGTTTAGAACAGTGATGCATCTTTGCACTTTCCAGTTTCATTCCTGTGTTTTACTGTGCTGTTGGAGGATTTTGTGTTTTTTCTTGTGTCTTGAGATTTTTTTGGCTCATAATGCCACAAACATGGAAATGAGGGGGCATATAGTAGTTATTATTGTGTAGTGTTTGTGGCTAAAAGCTTTATATACTATTGCAGACAACTAAAATTGGTGTTTAACATATATCCTTTCTGGTTTCTCTGAGGGACTGTTCATTTTGTGGGCGTGCTTCTGGGGAATAATTTTTAGGAATGAAGTGAGCATGGAAGAGTGAACTACCAAGAGAGAGAGGAATTGGAAAGGGTCAAACATACATTAGAGCAGCCTGTTTCCAATGTGGGAAAGGACCTGGAGGGACTGGAAACAGACACTATCATTTTGTACCCCCAAGACCACGTAGGCATGCCTGACTGGGCTATTTAAGCATCCAGAGGAAAGAATAATAGTGGGAGGTATACAGAGACAAGGGAGTCAATTGGCATGTGAAATCCATAGGTAATTTACCAATATAACAGTTAACTTAGGAGGCCTTCTGTGATACAAACATTGACATTGGACATAAGATTGAAACAGTAGCAATGATAACTGCCCAGAAAGCTGCCAGGCAGACTCAGCTCTTCTGTTACACCACTGGTTGTGTAATAAAGCAATTTGTTAGCAGTTGGTGCAAGCAGCTGAAAATTTTTCTCTGAAGCACCTTATTCTGGAGCTGCTCCAGTGATAATGAGATGGGTTGCACAACCTGACCCATTGCAGTGATTATTATAGTCTGCTATTATTCTTCTGCAAGTGTGGGGAAATACTACCTTCTCAGCCCTCTACCTTAATTATTGACCCCACCACTGAATAATTCACTGTTGTTTTGTGCAGTAACTATGCATCGGTTTGGGAAGCACCATCTCAGAGCCTCAGTTTTATGTCTCAAAGCCTTTAAAGGCTAGAGTACTTTCAGAAGACAGATAGGCAGGTAGATTATTGGAACTGTAGCACATTGTGGTAGTTTGAATACAGGTAAATACCTTTTATAGCTGAAAAAGTTGTCTTAATTCTTTTTTTGCTAACTGTGAAATGGATGGATTAACTGAAGAGTAGCCTCTTAGATATGCAAGTAATTTTATTTATTAGCCTGTGTCCTCAAGGAGGACATTGAAGGAAAACCTGTACCCCCAATCAAGGGTGGATTCAGCCAACACAGAAATGGTCTGTTCCGGTGTCAGTTGGCCACCAGTTCTTGAGCTCCACTTCATGATGCTAATAGGAGAGATGGATGGGGATTAGAGCCTGCAGAGTCCTCACATTTACTTTTGTGTATAGCATGAAAACAATTTGTATGGGAACTGGGTACAACTGGGACAGTCCTCAACCTGCAGGTTCTATCAGCAGAAAATTATATTTATCCAACAGCTGAAAAGATAATGTTAAACCACCTGGGGTTCATGTCCATCCCGAGTTACGGCTGTTAGTAGCAGGGCGTTTTGATAGTTTAAGCGAGGCTGTAGCATGGAAAATTGCTCCTGTTCCACAGTGTAGCAGCATCATTGTACTGCCTTCCAGGCAGTGTTTGCAACAACTCTGAGACACAGTTTGGCATCAGTTTGGCCTCTCAATATTTCGCTTTTCAATAACCATTATGAAATGTGGTTTAGTGTAAGGATATTTCTCCTCAAGTGGTTTGGCAGCTTTCCCAGTGATCCCAGAGGGATGACCAGCGAGGACTTGTTCCCCAGCTCTGAGCCAGCTGTCCCCTGGGCTGACCAGGGTGTAGCTGTGTATACTTTGACTCTGCACAACAACTAGAGAGTGAAGACATGGACTGTCCTCGGCTGCCTGCAGGCCTTCAGTGTAGGGCCACATAATTTGAAATGAGGGGCCAAGAGCTCAAGTGTCATACAACAGTGCTGTATCAGGCCTGATGAGGGCAATCACACTTGAGCTCTTTTTAGACATATTCAACAGAGATATCTGCCTTTGAGCTCGCCATCCTATGGTTCTTTTGCAGGTAACAGAGAGAAGTGAGCATAGTGTTTATAGTGTTTCTCATCCTGTGACAAAAAATGACAAGAACCAAACCAAACCAGTTTTGTCCCATTTTCTGCTTTGTCCAGAGACAAAACCAGTGGTGAGAAACTCAAACACACTCAGACTTTTTGTAAACAGACTATGAGGGTAGGGAGAGGTGGGGTAGATATCAGAGGAGGGGGTACTGAAGGGCTAGTTCAAACATTGCGTTGAGGTCCTTTGTGTTCCTGTGACTTCTCAGATGGTGGGCATATGGTGTGGTTCACATGCAAATTTTGCCTGATTCTCACCTGTT
>JBCJKH010066930.1:2233-30289 GCA_039877255.1 Loriculus beryllinus | reverse complement strand
GAACTAAGAATACCTATGTGTAATGTCTCACTTTAATCTTCTCCAATTTACTCTTCTGAGCCCTGTGCAGGAAAGACTGTCGGGTGATTTTTGTATTGTGTTTTACTAGCTCAGATCGCTGTTTATTGCTGATTATATGTGTTATTGTGGGTAAAATGGAATTGGCCTTCATACAGGTTGCAAAGGAGCCTCACAAGCTGGGTGATCCAGAATGAAAGCATTCAGGGTAAATTATGCCCCATATACAAAGGTTTTCAAGCCATTAAGTTAAAATTAGTATGGTAAATGAAATTATTTAGCCTAATGAAATAAACCAGTGTTCAGTGCGTGTTTTACTGGACGTTAAAGACCAGCAAAGAATTGAAGGTGTTGCCATGTGTCCTGTAAATCTAATTTCCCTAAAATACTGACATATTTCCTCTTCTCCCCATTTCTGTCTTCAAATTACCACTAGGGATGGAGAGAAGGCACTGTCCCATTAATGAATTGACATTCAGCTGTTAGAAGGTAGAGCTTTAGCTGGCTTGAATTGACCCTGACCGGTGACGTTAGCATGTGTGAGTGAGCTCATAGGCACCACCACGCACTTCTAAGAATGTGCCATTGCGGAGTCATTCATCGTTCAGAGCCCTCTCTGTTGAATTTCACATCCTCCTACAAAATGTTTACAGGCAGGAGCAGCAGGGTAAGCAGACAGAAATAGAAAACTGGATTGTCAGTTCTGTAGGTCTTCAACACTTCAATACATGTTGGCTTAGCTTTTGTGTGCTCAAAGCAGCAGTCTGTTTTAAATGTAAAGGTTAGGAAGCCATTTGTTCTGCTTGCTGTCCTCTTGATCAGAAGAAATTGGCTTTATTTTTTAAGATTTGTTGCTAAAGATTTCCTTCTTTCATTTAGAGCTATTTCCTTTCTCTGGTGGTGTTGGGCAAGGTTGTGTGTGAATGCTAATTTCCCAAGCTGTGCGTGGGTTGGTCCTTGCCTGTCTCTGAAGTATTTTACCCAGAAAAGCATGAGCATCCGTGGGTTAGCAGCTTCGCTGTTGAAGCCTGTTAGATGGCAGTAGCATTAAGAAAATGAAAGCAGTCAGCCCTCAGCAGCTGAATTTTGAGTTCTCCATAGGGTATAGAATTGAGGTAGGTTGTGTACCTCATTCAGATGGGTCTGCTTTAAGATGTTACCAGGTTGTTGCCAGCAAGTTTTTAAAAAGCAAAGATTATTACATGATTTGGAAATAAATTCTCATGTTAGAATTAAGTTTATTTTGCACCTTTGGTCTCCAGAACCAGTATTCTGCCTGTTGGTAAGACTTCAGGGCCTTTGAACTTCAGGAGGTTTTTGTAGTATTTTTGTCTATCATTACATAGATGTAGGTAATAATTGGTGGCAGAGATGTGCTTTTGTTACACCTCTGTGCATGTGGGTTGTAGTTGTAATTTGGTTTGCAGTATGAGTATCCATAGTACAAATAAAGTATCTACTTCATGGCCAGATATGTACAAATATGCACCTGTGTAGATGCAAACAGAGTTGGGCTCTAACTATTATGAGTTTCTTAAGGCTGTGTTGTCAAGATTTGTAAAGCAAGTTGGTTGGATCGGGGTGGATGAAGAGATGAAGTCAAAGAATAGCCCCGACATGCTTTAGAGCAGAGGTTGAGAGTTGTGGCCACATATGGCATAGGCTTCCAAGCAGTTGTTTTACTTTTGCCTGGCAAGATTTTGGCAGCAGAGGGACTACAAGTGTTGCTTCTGTGAGAAGCTGTAGAAGTTTACCCTGTGCTAAGACAGTGTCAGCCAGCTCCAAGACTGACCTGCTGCTGGCTCAGGTCAAGCCCAGCAGTGATGATGGTAGCACCTCTGGGATAGCATGTTTAAGGAGGAAAAGTTACTGTGCAACAGTTATTGCAGCCAGAGAGAGGAGTGAGAATATGGAAGAGTTATCCGTGAAGAGAAGGAGGGCAAGAGGTGCTCCAGACAGCAGCACAGAGGTTCCCTGTCAGCCCATGGTGTTGACCATGGTGAGGTAGGCTGTGTCCTGCAGCCCATGGAAGTCCATGTGGAGCAGGAATCCCGCTGCAGCTCATGGACGTCCATGTGGAGCAGATGTCTCCCTGCAGCCCATGAAGGACACCCCAGGCTGGAGCACAGTGATGCTTGAAGGAGGTTGTGACCTGTGGGAAGCCTGTGCTGGAGCATGTTTCCACAGGACTGATGGCCCCGCGGAGGACCCACACTGGAGCAGCCTGTTCCTGAAAAGGACTTCACCCCATGGAATGGACCCACACTGGAGCAGCTTGGTCCTGAAGGATGCATCCCATGGAAGAAACCCACGCTGCAGCAGAGGGAGGGAAGTGTGACGAGTCCTTCCCTGAGGAGGAAGGAGCTGCAGAGACAACATGTGGTGAAATGACCACATTCCCTGTTCCACATCCCCCTGTGTTGCTGGGGGTGAGGAGATAACAGAGGGAGTAAAGCTGAGCCTGGGAAGAAGGGAGAGGTGGGGAGAAGGTGTTTTTCAGATTTGGTTTTATTTCTCATTATCCATCTCTGATTGGATTGCTAATAAATTACGTTAACTTATTCCCCAAGTGGATCCTGTTTTGCCCATGGTGGCATTTGGTGAGCGAGCACTCCCTGTCCTTACCTCCACCCAGGAGCTTTTTGTAACGTCTTCTCACCTGTCAGTCTGAGGAAGGGAGTGATAGAGCAGTTTTGGTGGACACGTGGTGTCCAGCCAGGGTCAACCCAGACATCAGAGGATCTGATGTTGCTTCCTTTCTTTAGGATTTTCCCAATTTTATTTATTTATATGTTATAACTTGGTGACCTTGGTTTCCTCCTCTCGCAGGCAGAGAACGTATGGCTTCTGGCTTGTCTGGTTCTTGCCGGTGTCTGGTATGTGTGTGCGAATCAGTTGGCTTCCTGCTGCCAAGCAGTGTAAAAGAGCTGGGAGAGCATGACCTGGTTTGCTGGTTTGAGGGGGTCCACAATGTCTCTGAGATTTCTGCTCTTTCGGACTAGGCTGATAATGGCCCATGGTGTTCAGGACTTCTGATGGTAGGGGGGAAAAAGAGTTGGGCAAAATAGCGACCAGGTAAGCTTGGTTAGCTCAGGGAAACAATTTAAAAGCAGTGGTGGTTGAGATAAAGAATGTATAGAGGAAGTGGAGTAGAATACTAACCGGAGAGAAGTAGAGATGAACTTTACTTATAATTTGTCCCTTCAGGCAAAAGTTTGGGGTTTTCTTTTTCCCATCATATCAATTTGCAAGTCACCCCTAATCCCTGTCATTATACTGAGTGACTTGTAAGCACTGCCTAATGAGGCTATCATGGAGCATTACCTCCTAAAGAAACTGCCAGCCAGAAGGAATTGCCTATGGTATGAGGCTCTCAGTAGAGTCCCCTGCTGTATCCCAGTTCGTAGTCTTGCCATATTTTTAGTCGAAGGACAGTTTTACCTTAATAGTGGGGAAAGGATTTGGCATGTACCACTCTTGTGTTACAACGTCTTGTATGAAATGAGCTCTAAACAAGCGCTTTGTTGCAGAGCTCCTGCAAGTTTTGGTTCTGTCATTAGTGGCAGGAAACAGAGTAAAGACAACAGGGTGAAGAAAGAGCATCAGCAGTAGTAGGGGAAGGAAATGCGGGAGCTGGGGGTCTGGGTTGAGTGGCCATCTGCTGCTGCTGCTGTCCTGAGGCCCTGAGCAAGCTGTGTATGCCTCACTGCCATCCTGCTAGCTCTGAGTTTTTAAGAAGCAGTGCTTATGCTGTGGAAAGCTCTGATGTGGATGGATTGTACCAGTATAGAGAAACTTTTTATTGTCATGTGCAATTCTCATTCTATGTGGACATGGTTATACCAATGTAAAAGTGGGTTTATAACCTCGAGATTGTATCCATAGTATGGCTGTTATAGTTCAGTCAGTACTGCTGTCTGATATGTCATATATGTCATATATGATATGGACAAATATTGCTTCATGCAGTGCCCCCAGTTCAAAAATATGATTAATGGCCTTTTGCTATTTTACCAGATATTCTGAGGGCAGTTACAGATTATGAAGCCCTTGTGTATTACAGTAATATGGACCCAAGGATATGGACATGTGGACAATCATTGCAGGTCAATTGAGTTGAAACTGCTTTCTGATAGCTGTGTATGTTCATTCAGAGTCTAGACAAGGAAATAAACTACAGGGAAACTACCTCAGAGTGACTGCAGATGGAAAGCTGTAGAACAGTAGTTATTACATAGTAAGTTCAGTCGTGTATTTTCCATGCAGTGGGTTTTTTGCATGTCCATGTTCTGAAGAAGAGAGTTGCAGACCACCTAAGATTGTTCCTTTGGGAAGCATAGCAGAATATTATGAGTGTTTATATGTAAGGAGCCAGTTTCAGTGGTAGCGCATGTGAGGGGAGGAAGGGGTCCCTTGTACCTAGACATGAGGACACTTCTAGCCTGTCACCCTTTCTGGGGCTGTGCTCTGATTCTTGCCCTGAGCATAGAGATTTTGATTGCAGCACTTATAGCTCTACAGGACTTAACTATGCAAGCAAGGGGATGCCAGCAAGGGTTGCTTAAAATACATACACACCTACTTTTTCTAAAGGTCATCGTGTAGCTGGCAAGTAATTTATAAATAATATGAATGTGGTAACGGAGTTTTTTTGTTTTGGTCTTTTTAATTAAGTATTGAGGCAATGCAGTGCAGTATGCATTGTTTCATACAAGTTTGAAGTAATTCTGGTAGGAAGAGGCAGGGCATGTCATTACTTCTGGTAGGTACTGACTAAACATCCTCTTCCTCCCCTGCTCCTGAATCCCTGCTGGGTACAAGTGTTTCATATGCTGTGTCTGTGGTCTCCTCCCCTGCTCTCTCCCACATTTGTTAGTTTTAGTCTGTTTATGGAAGAGAAGGAACCTTTTGAGTATACTTCAGAGAAGTTTGGGGTGATTTCTTTTCAAAGCGAAGGGCCTGCATGCTCACATTTGCCAATAGAAAGCGTCTGAGCTCAAAGCTTGACTCCTTTCAGTGCCTTTCATCTGTTCCGATCTTGCCAAACAGTGATATGAGAGTTTTCTTGAGGTAGGTGCTTTTGGGATTGTGAATGCTGTGAACTAAAGCATGCAAACCCCATCAAACTGCCCAAAAGATGAGGTTCCAGACCTTTCTATCATACTATTTGCACATATAACACTTGCTTCCTTGTTTAAATGACCCTTTCTTGCCAGTTAATTGGAGGTAATTTATGTACTTTAAAATGCTAGTAAAGGATATGGCATTTTCTCCTTCTCCTTTTCTCTTTGTAATCATCCTTTCGTTTTCTTTTTTTGGCACATTTACTCTCCTTATTTTTCTTCATGGTTCTGTGCCTGTCTTCCACGTTGTTCTTTCCCTCTCAGGGTAGATAACGCTTTTTCCTTCAGTCAGTATCACAATACAGGTATCTGCTTCAGTGGCTACTCAGCTTTCTCTTGTTGACTTGTCATCAGGTTATGTTGATACTAAGAAAGTTTTCCTTTCTTGTTTCTGTTTAAGTGTGTGGGAAGCCATCTATTTTCAGGGCAGCCTGTTTGTGATACAGTGGCTGTAATTTCTGTTTCTGTTGCTACTTGTTTACCACTGCCAGTAAAGATTATGAGACAGGGTGTCTATCCTGACCTGAGGGTGAGTCATACTCACACCTAACATAAAGACAGTTTTTCATCACTCGAACTAACGAATTTTGGTTATAATATCTGTAACTTCGGGTGAAGTCAGTTTTGATGGGTCAGATCCCACAGGAGCGGTGGATTTAATGAAGTAAGTTACAACAGTGAGCTATGGAGCTACGGCTCTCTGTCAGCACCTTGCTCACAAGATAGGAGAGAGACAGCAGTGTATGCTCAGCCTTAATTCTCCTGAAAAGTGTTGACCAAGTAAGTGCATGCCCTCAGAGAGCATTGGAATTAGAATACTGCATTGTCCTAATGTTTTTCTACTCATAGATCTGTGCCTCCAGTAGGTCTAGACGTAACTTTTTTAATGGAAGTGCTCCTGTCAGTGCTTATTGTGAGTTTGCCCCTAAAAGTAAGTCTTAGAAGTCAGTGAAATTCTGTCACAGATACTGAATCGCCTTCCTCATTTTCTGTTCAATGATGCTTCACAAACAACAAATAGTAGCAGGAACTTGTACGTGAGGTCAAGAATTGCCTTTTGAAGTAAATGATACGTATTTTTATATATGTTATATTTATATTTGTACTAATATATAGTGTCTGTGCATACATACATCTAAATGTCTTGGGCAAGGACTTTGTGTTTGCTTGAAAGTCCTAGGTTGTAATCTAATAGATACTTCTCTTAAATGTAATTTCTTTTACCATAACTTTGGAGTACATTTAGCTGTTAGTTCAGCAGAATTGTCTTGTTGCTATCAAAATGGGATTCCATACAGGCCATTTTCCTACTACTTCCCATCTGTGGTCTCACTGGAGCCTACGTGACCACACCACGAGCCAGTTGATCTTGCTTATTCATCAGAAAGTTTACTCAATATGAGAGTAAACAGTTTTCTGCCAGGGTAGCAGGTTGAATTAGCTCATTTCTATAGATATGATGACAAGGGATGTGGCAGGTGGTATGGCTGGGGGGGGGGGGAGAGTATAGAAGAGTGTTCCTTTTGATGGCAACGAAGCATTAAGTATTAGGTCACCCTAGCAGCCTTGTCTAACCACACCCAGAGCAACATAGTTAAAGACTAAAGGCACTCTCATGTTTGTCCTGGAGGGCTGGCAGACATTCCTCCTTGAGTAGCAGTTTCCTTCCTTAGATGGAAACCTGCAGTCAGCTTTGCAGATGCAGGTCTGTGTGCAGATGACTTCTCATAAGGTGGAGAGAGCAGGTTGAAACTTCCTGCGCTCAGAAGGTTTTTCGTGACAGTGGCTGAAAGTGCTGCTGAAACAAGTTTTCACTATCACATTCCTACTGATAGTGAATTGAAAAAGAAACCTGAGACAGCAAAGGCTGGGGTTTTTTTGCTAGTGAAAGCTTATGGTTATGACTTTAAAACAGCAAGGCTTTGGCCTCATCCAGTTAACGACAGTTTTACATATATGTACATATAGGTATACACACATACATATATACACTTACCTTTCCTCTCTCCTCGACTGACAATCAAAAAACTGCAAAGGATGAGCTGCTTTTCTCTGTTACCTTTGAAGCCTCTGCTTCTATTGCAAGTTGTGTCAAATATAAGGAAGAGAGGGGGTTGAGAGATGGATGTACTTGCTAAAGAAACACTGCCAGTACCTGAAAATGTTCATTGGCCTCACCACTGCTTTTTAAGATAATGGAATGCAGACAAGTCCTGGTATGTGGGGAGCTGTAGTTGGCAGCTTGCTTCTTGTACCTGAAAGAATAATCCTGGTATAGCAGTTGACATGTTGAGCGTAGAAACTTCTGCTTGGGTTTTGTATTTGGGGATTGTTGTAAATACAGACATGATGTCTAGTCAGATACTGCTGTGTATATATATGATACGGAAAAATATGTGGTTGATATTCTGTAATAGTTGTATTTTATGACTAGTTTAAAGGTGAAATGAGCAGCGTTTAAAGGTGAAATGAACAGCATTTAAAGTCTGACAGGCTTCTGGCACTGCAATATTAAATTATTTCTTTTTATAACAGAGGGGATCATCATTGGGAATGATTTTTATGGAGGAAGTTGTTTTGGTGCTTAAAGACATCTCAGATTTCCAGCTTTTACCTTTGCAAGGTGGATGTCTAGCCTAGTGGAGATCAGTTATAAGTCAGTACTTAGAGTAATTGTATGCACATAAGGAGTTTGCCTTATCCACTGAAACTTGCACATAAAGGCAGGAATTGGGAAGTCTAGCTTTCCTAACGCTCCTGTTACAGAATCAACACAGTTGGAAAAGACCTTTAAGATCATCAAGTCCAACCATTAACTCAGGGCTGCCAGGACCACCACTAAACCATATCACTGAGAGCTATTCTACAGCTTGTGCTAGTAGTGTTCTAGTGTTTCTTGTCACTACACGCAGCTTGGAAAAATCATTTGAAAGAAGCTGATTTCTGAAATGAAGCAAGTGGTTTTGAAAATGATGCACAATCAGCTCTGCTGTTTGCCGTCATCAAAGTAAACGGCTTCTGTCTTCCAAATTGGCATTTGGAGATGTGGGAATCCAGTTAAGAGTGCGAAGCTGTCTTAGTTTAGGCAAGCATGAAAATTAAGTGGTTTTCTGTAAGTAGTAGTGCTTGTTCTGTGCGAGTAGCTAGAGATTGGAGAGTTTGTCAGTGCTGGGTGATACTGTTTCTTAGCAGTTTCTTGATACTACCTCCATGAATCTTCCAGCATGAAATCAGTTCATTTGACTGAGGTCTTTGCAGTGCTTGGGCACAAGTCTGAGCTCTTTGCCCACGCTCTGCTGGTTTCTGCTTCCACACAAACAGTTTAAAAAGAGCATTTTAAATACCTTCTCCTGATATTCTTAGGTGTGTAAAATGCACATTTGTATATTTTACTTAGTGTTGAATGCCGTGGTGAGTGGAAAGGAGATCTGCAGTTGTGGTATGACAGTGTGGTGGTTGAGCCTTTCTTTTTCTAAAACTTTCTCTGTATTATAAGGACATTTTGAACAGCCATGTGAATTACAGGGTAAAGTACAAAGTGCGTATGAGTACTTTAGGTACATAGTTCTAGAATTTAGTATCCCGTTTGAGAGAAGATAATGTGTTCTGCTATACAGGACTAAATGTTTCTGAGTTGTTTCCAGTCTGTTTCTTCTGTAGACAAGCACAGTTTACTCCGTGCTTTTTAGTCCATACTGTCAAAAAGCATATATGCTGAAGGCAATCAAAATAACATTTGAAAGCTGCTATAATTGCTTCCATAAACTTGGATTAGGAGCTTTTAAGTGCCCTATGGGTTCTGGAAACTTTACAAGCACTTGCTCAACCTCTGAAGGAAAAATACATTGCAAGAAAAAATATGCTCTTGAGCAGTAAACACATAAAATACTGAAGCAGCACACTGGGTGATGTAGCCCAAGATGCCACCATTTGGAGAGGACACCAGTCTCACCAGTATAAATGGGTTGTTGGATCTCAGGTGGTTTGCCTTCAGGAGTTGGAAGCACCTTCTGAAAGGTAGCCAGAGGCTAAAGCCAAGTCCAGGTCTTTTAAGTGAGTTGACTTGGATTTGAATGTAATGGCAAGCTAATAATTAGCTTTGTGAAAGCAGTTTCTAGCTTGCTAGCTGGTGGCCCTCTGTGCGGTCCCTGTATCACACTGGTTACTGCAGGTATAGAGTGATCTGTTACCTCTGGCCTTTGTGTTCCAGGAGTGCCAGCCCAGGTGAGGGGGCACAAGCCTTCATGCATATGTGTGTGTTTAAGGCTGAGCTGTTACCAGGGTAGGGTGTGAGGCTGTATTATCAGGGGTTGCTCAACCACCCAGGATTGTCAGTGGTCGCATCCTCTTCATGTACTCTGTCATTATAACTCTGTGGTGCTCTGCAGTTTGGGAACTGACTTTCTTTTTCCACCCTCCAGTCTTTAGGTGGGATGGATTTAAGTTCTGAGGGGACTTGCAGCCTAAACTGGGTAACTGATGTCCCCACACCACAGGCTGTTTGTCATTTCCTGATGACTTTTCAGTAGAGTGGGGTGCATGTTCAGTAACTCCTCTAGGAAAAGGATCGTTCTGTTGGCATGCCTGCATGGGTGTATGAGTTATGACATATGTGTTAGTTTGGTTTTTTTCCTTGCTTGCTGGATAAACGCAATGTAGACCAGTATTTGGTTGTGCATATATCTGGACAGTGATGATTTTTACCCAAATTCAGCTTTGCTTTTAATGACAGGGAGGATGTATAGCTGCAAGGGAGGCTGAAATAAGGCCAGGCAACTTCTTCACTCACCTCTTGAGACAGATTCAGATAGGCGATCAGGTACAAGGAGAGATACTCCTCCCATTTGAGGGAATAGAAGGGGAAACTAGAGGTTGCTAGCATAACTCTGAGTCACAGACAAGGAAGAAGCAGGGCAGAAGAAATGCTGAAGGAAGCAAAATAGCTCTCAAGAGGCAACTGGAGTAAACAGAGAAAGAATATGGGAGTACAAATTAGGAAAGAGATACAATGAAAGGAGGCAAAATCAGGTTCTGTCAGATAGAAGTAACTGGTCTGGAACATTGTAAGTATGTTTGAGAAACTAATTTTAGTTTAAGTCCAGTAACTCCACCAGATTTGTGCAGTTTTATGGGGATTTGGAGTTGTGCTTGCCCTCTGAGTAAACCAAAATGTGCTGAGCTCTACTTGGCTGTGTTTTGCATTAAAACAAACAAAAACTGCCTGTTGTACCTGATTTTGTAATTGTCAACTGCTCCCAAACACTGCTGCCCAGAATTACAACACTTTCCTAGCTTGAGGTGGGAGAAAGAAGGTCTTGTGTTCAGGGTTATGACTCTTCATATTCACATTCACCAGGATTCCTGCTTTGAACATTTAAAAGTGTATTTGTCTTTGTTATAGAAAGTGTTAACATTTGAGAACTGTTGGCTTTTACCATACCTTGATCTAAATACGTGGGCAGAAATTGACTAATAATTTAAAAAATACTCTGAATCTTCATCTGTTAGTAAACCCAAACTTGTTGCTTTTGTACCTGCTTGTTGCAAGCTGTGCGGATGTGTTCCTAATAGCTTAAAATGGCAATTGGAATGGTTTAAGTGGGGGTGAAGCTGTTGGTCTGTAGTGCTTAGGGTATTCACATTGCTGCATATTTGATTGGTCAAGTGCTGAGCCATGCTTCAGGTGGTTCTTTGTTCTTACAGTGCTTCAGGCTGGGTTCTTCTCTCTGGTGCCACTTGAATGGGTCCTTTTCAGTCACTGCTGTCTGAAGACATGGGAAAACCTTGGATCATTTTTCTTACAGTTCTTCTAGTGTTGCTGTAAATGCTGATTCCTCACAGCCTGCAAATGGAGGGAGAGAGAGCAGGGTGTTGCAGCAGGTTCTGCTTTTGGTTGGTTTGATCTCCCCATAGCCTCACAGGGTCCTGGAAGGTGTCACCGAACCCCATCTGCAGCGGGGCTCAAGGTGCTGACCCAAAGCAAGAATTGCATTGGATCCCTTGGTCCTACATGTGCCACGGTTTTCATGTCCAGTGGGGCTGATCAGACCAGGTACCAGCTCAGGGTCTGTTTGTGTTGCCAGATCTCGGCTCAGTCCAGTGCTCCTGAACCATTTTGCCTCAACTATGATCGAGACTGTGAGCACTGGATAAGAGTTGTACTCTATGTCTCAAGGTACGGAGACCTTGCGTGCTCTAGGTCAGTCTTACATTGCAATCCCATGTAGCAACAAAAGCTGTTTCCAGACCATCTTGTAAAGAACAAGAGACCAAAGTAATATTAAGGTGTATTCCTGAGGAGTACTGGCCCTGTACTGAGGCATACACCTTTGCTGCCCTGAAGCTTAACTCCAGGAGGAGACAGCTCTGCGCAGCTGTTGAGAACCTGTAATAGAGCACATCTCTCATTACCTTAAGATGACCTCTAGGATTGTGTCAGTCCCAGTGCTTTCAGAGCCTGTTTCTGCTAACTTCTGCCATCCCCTGTGCTAGGAGCAGGAAGCAGTGAAGGGGAGCAGGTGCCTGCTTTGAGGGAAACATGGGAAGGCAGTAAGCCACCTGCATCTTGGGCACTCAAGAGGCCTGGTTCAGAAAAGCAAGCTGTATAGCTGCAGCAGCAGAAGTTAGGATGAGAGTCACTACCTCCCTGCTTCCATGGTGTTTCCAAGGCAGAGAGGAATACTGGTGAGACTGCTGTATTTGCTAGTATTTGAAACCAGCCAAGTCCAAATGCTTACGTTTGTCTTGTCTCTTTAGAAGAAACATCTGCAGCTGAGATAGTGAGCAGTGATTCAGTTGTTTTGTTTTTCTGTTCCTCCTTACTTAAGATCTGCCTGGAGAGGATGGGCCTTCGTGGACAAATAGGTGTTGCCTTTTAAAGGGGTGTTTTACTCCAGGTGGAATTCCCTCGAAATGGCATCAAGGAACCATAACTATGGTGGGTCATGTGGCCAGGGGTAGACAGACCACTTCTAACCTGGGCTGCCTTTGCTGGCATTGAAGCTTTCAGAGATGGAGGCTGTGGTATGGAGGTGTGTAGCTGTTTCGGAAGCAAGCTGTTCTTGACTCTTAAGTAGTGAAAGTAATGTGTAATTGAGATAGCTAGGCTTGTCATCTTCATTTTCATTCTCCCCCATCTTGAAAGCCTAGTTCCTCACTACATTTTATTTAGCATCTTATTTAGCATCTGCACTTCTGTTCTTCAGAGTGGGTCTCCTTGTAAGAATATAATGGAAATCAGGTCATTAAATTGTATATTAAGAAGTTTTCCTGATGGTAAGTCAGGAAATTTCGCATTGACATTTATCTCTCCAGTTTTGATTTAGAAGGTAAGAAATACCATACTGGCTCAGGTCAGTAGTTCATGTAGTAGCCAGATAAGTGGTCTTCTATACTGGCAGTGATATTGCTAGTTAGGAAGAACATGTGAGCATGGCAACTCTGTGGCTTGCTGTCCTTCTACTGTTCTGGCATCCAGTCATCAGACTGGCAGTGTTAGAGAGTAAATCCTTGTCTGTTCCCTTTAGTATCTGTTCACTATCCTGTGGTTTCAGATTCCCGGAGTGCCTTGCCGGCAATGTTGATTTTTACCTACTGCCATCAGGTTTTTATAAGCTTTGAATATATTACATCTTCCCACCCCTCATCTTGCATCCAAATTGAAGAGTCCCAACCTCTTCATTCTTTTCCCCCAAGGCAGCTGCTCTGTCACTTTACTCCTTTAATTATCTCCTTTTCTTTTCTCTGCCTTTCTGAATTCTCCTCTGCCCTGCTTGCATGCCATTCTTGTCTCTGCATCTTGGCTCTCACGAATGTAGAGCTCCAAGTCTTTACATAGCGGGAAAATGACTTTCTGCCTGGTGTTCAGTTCCTTCCTGATGATGTCCGACATCTAGATGGTGTTCTTAGTGAATGTGGTGCACTGGGCCAGTATTTTCTGAGGACTTCAAGGTTAATTTTTTTGAATTGTGAACTCCAGATATAAATTTGTATGTTTTGTCTTAGATCTGTCTGCACTGAAGCTCCAGTACCACACTTTGCTTATTCAGTTTAGTGGGGTCCTTCCAGAATGCACAGTCACTGCCATTGCAGCTGACTGACCTGAAAAAGCTTAGCTTTATCTGCAGACTTGGAAAATTTCACTTCTTTCCAGGTCACTGAAGATGCGAAATAACATGAGTCCTAGCAATGATGCCAGGCCAGCTCCACTATTGACTCTTCTCTATAGTGGAAAGTTGATTATTAAGTCTTAACCTTACTTCCTAGTCTATAGCCAGCTTTCTGCCTATAAATGCGCCTTTCCTCTATAACCAGGTAACTTGACTTCTTGCCATGGACTGTTAAAGATGCAGCCTGGGCTTTTTGAAAGTCCAAGTATATTTTTTCCTTGGATCCCACTTACCTGTTTCCTTGGAGTGCCAGCAGGGCTTCTCTTTGCCAAAGCCATGTTCAACTTGCCCCAGCAGGTTGGTTGTTGTGCTCCTGTATCTGCAGTCTTGCCATGGGTGGTAATGACATTTACCAGGTAGCTCTTAAGATTCCCACTGGAGTATTTCTTTTTTAGGGGGGGAGCCCACCAGGCCAGTTATTGAAGAACTTGAAAGAAACCCACAAGTAATGCCAAGTTTCTTCTCCTGACCTAGTATGAGCAAAACTGCAGGGTTGGACAGTGTGAAGTGAAGGCTCAATTATAACTAGAGCAGACCTGCAGACTTTTAACTGTACTATGTTCTGTGCCACATTAGACCCAAATTGGGCGCGTGGTAAGTGTGTTCTGATAGTGGTAGATACCTGTGTTAAGGCTGACAAACCTCTTTCTTACCCCTTGTTGCTTTTTTTTTGAGTACAGATTTATATTCACCTTCCTAGTGGGAGGGCTCATTTAATTTCTTGCCTGACCCTGAGCCGTTCAGTCCCTATGCTAGTTTCTTCCATAGCTGTGCTGTGAACCCAGTAAGTGAGATGATCCAGCCTTGCAAGTGTAAGTCTTTTAATAAAAAACATAGCTTGGTTTCCTTCCCAGATGACTTCACTGATGTTTATAGCATAGCCACACAAACAGTTTCATCAGCATGATTTAGTGCGTGGTGAATGATGGTAGCAGAGAGAGGACTATGCTGCTGTGGTGTGTGGGAGACTTAATCTGACTGAGCTAGCAGAGGGGAGCAACTTCCAGCTATGCAATCAACTGTATGTAAAACCAGGGCGTTAGGAGTCCTAGCCAGGTTTTTCATACAAAAATACTTGGCAGTTACGGCTGCTGTTATGATTGTGATGCTACCTCCATGAAGCTCACTGCTACTGTTTTTGGTACAGTGTCATAGTTTATTTCAGACGTGTAACAGGCAGCAAATGTTGACTGGTGGCCATGTACAGTAATGGAATATTGAACTCTTGTGGCATTGCTTTGATCTAGAAAGACGTGTGTTGGTGACAGTGATTTTTGAATCCTGATAGGAAGTATGGATGACAGTGAATTGTTTTTCTGCTTGAAATAACCTTTATTACGTTCAGATTGTCCCTGTTGATGCTAAAACTGAAATAATGGAAAGTAAAAGGACATGTACTTGTAAAACTGAAACGTGCTGAATCCATGTGTGACTGCATACTTGCAGGAGACGTTGTAGTTCTGAAGCAGAGCCATGGCATCGTGTTGGAGATGGGGCTGATGGCTGTAAAACCGTGGAGCTCAGCCTGGCTGTTGGAAGCCATTAAGTGTCTGTACATGAAACAATTCTTGTCATAAGGGAAAATGCCTGTTACAAGTTTTGTTTCTCATAATTGGACTGGTGTACGGTGTGGTTTTTGGAAGATGGATTGTCTGAGTTAATATTTTTGTGTGCATGTGACTATATATTTTTCTGTTATATGAGTGTATTTTGCAGGTGATGTTGCATTGGTCTGCCCTGTATGGCTACTGTGGGGACTTTTATATCTGCTGGGGCAAATGATAGGAGGATGGATTGAAATGGAAAGGAGTTGAGTTTCAATGTAAACAGTTTACAACTGTTAAACACCATACATAATGTGTGTCTTATGTTTAAAACATAAGGGGTATTCTTGGGATGCCTTTTTTTAATTACGTGAAAACCTGTCAGTGCTAACCCTGTTAGTTCTGCCGACTGAGGTTTTACCTACCGATGTTTCTTAGACAGTGTGAAGACCTGAGATGCTTTATGGGATCGTGTTCTTATCTTAGCTGCGGGTCTTTCAGTTTTAATATATCAAGCAAATAATGAACTTGTCTAAGAAATTACAGTATAATTAATGTCAGTGCTTTCTTGTTGCATAAGCAACTTTCTGCTTCCAAGTCTCGAAGTCCACTGGTCCCTGTAATGACCAACAGTGTTCTCCTGTCAGGATACAATTTCTAATACTATAATAAAATGTCCTGTCTTTCTACTCTTAAGGCCTAATTTTATGTAGATTCTCTAGTGATGAATAGAACTTCTGAAGTGCCTAGAGTTATGGAGGAAACCAAGTGTACATACAAGTGTTGGCACAAGTATGATGCATCCTATACACTTCATCTGATTCTTTCTGAGGAATAATTCCGCCGCCTTGGCATATCAGCTAAGAGTAAAGGTAGATGGAGATGCATCATGGTGATAGGTGGGGATCAACCGTTAAATTAAAAACCTCTCTGAGTAATGTCAGTATTGCCATAATCTTTGCTGTTGGAAAGGGGATGAGTTTGAGTTTAAAGCTTACCAACCATCTAATTTTGATGAACTCACACATTAACCTCCTCTGATGAGCAGTATATATAAAAATACCTAAAGGTTTTTTCTTTGTTCTTTCATTTGTGATGGAGGCAGCCTGCATTACTTCCAGTATTTCATATTTGCCCTATTAGACTTTTTGGTTGTAACAGACTGAAAAGGGCCGTGGTTGTATTTTCAGCTCATCTTATAAGTGTTTTGAAAAAACTGATAACACAAATGTAAAATTGTGTACCAATTCAGTTACATTTCAGTGTTTCAAAGAAAATACTAGGAAAAGAGCTATTTCTCCTTCATTGCACACTGAATTGTAGTGCTGTTTGATTTGTCAGGAATCTAAAGTGATATGAGATGTTTTGTCCTGTGCAAGTATAAAGGAAAACAGAACTCCCAAGTTCATTCCTTGGCAGATAAAGGACGGTTACTGATTTGATTGTTAGAGAAACATGTTTATGCAGAAGAATGTTTTTACTAAAGGAAGAATAAAGGGTATGTTTTAGAATAACTTTAGATAAACAGAAACAGGAGCGAAGTTTTCTGCTTTCTTCTTGTTTTTTGCCATAGCTTTTTAAGATAATGAGCCTCATCTTGCCTTTACCAAAATCCTTCTATGGTAAGTTTAACTTATGCATTCATACATTGCCAGGCTGCCAGGTGAGTGGCTGCTGCTGTGGCAAATAGCTCTGATTCAACACTTCCCATCTCCACCAAAATGCAAGCATTCCGTATACTCCTTTCCAGGAATTGCTTTCATCTCACCTCTGAGTCAACAGTACTTGATTTATTTTATGTTACTGTTCCCAAACACATGCTGTGTGTTTCTGATCTTGTTTTATTTAGTCTGCTTAAAAATGCCAGTCAGTTTTACATTATATTTGTTTCCATCCAATCCCAAGGTGAAAGATAAGTTTCTTAACAAGGTAAAGTCTAAACCTGTAAAAAGTGCCTGGGTGCTGCCTAATATGCACATGCCTTAGCCATCCTGGACTTAGAGCAGAATTGTCACTGCTGCTGTAGATGTTGAGATAAAATTTCATCTTTCTGATAGGTAGCTCTGATGCTAATATGCTTTTGAGATGTCACTTCTTAGATCTGCAAAGAAAGGGTTGGTTGGTTGATGGTTTGTAGTATCTTCAGCTCTTGGGCTAGGTTTGCAAAGGCAGAAAGAAAAAGCCAGAAGTACTGCCTTTGGCTTCGGAACTTCCCAAGCCACCCATAGCTGGGAGCTGGGAGAGTGTGCTGGGATAGCTGTCCCTTCAAGCTTGTTCCATTTCATACTCTCCCTTAAACACTTCCTGTTGGCTGCTGTAAGAGAACGGAAAATGGGATGGATGAACCTGTGCTTTCACCCTTACATGCTTCCTTTATCTTGATAGATGCCAAATTTGAGTATCTTTCATGTATCTGAGCTTTTTTAATAAAGAAATCATACTCTTCAAAGTGCTTTGTTTGTTACTGTCTTCTGAGCCAGATAAATCCTTCTCTGCAGAAGAACGTTAGTCTGCTCCTCTGTCTACTCTCCTGAGAAAGATGTCTGCTCTTCAGTCACATTATTATTATTCTGTAGTCACAGCAGCAGTAGATAAATAATAGGCTCCATTACCCCCTTCCAGAAATGATAATCTTTTGCATGTACACACAGTCTTGGCTTTGTAATGCCTGGTTTATCTTGCTTGAGATTCCTAGGATGAGAACATACGTAGGAAGAGAAGGAATAGGCGGCAGTGTTAAGACCTTGGTCTGCTTTCTTTCCTCTCAAAGACTGTCAAACTTCTAATTAAGAAAACTCGCTGCGCTGCTAGCAAGAAAGCCTCAGGTGCTTTCAAAACCTACATAGATTGGGAGCAGTGGGCCTTGAAAAGCCTTCTTTTGTGGATGAGTATACAACTTTTGCAGACATTGAAATGTTTAATGTCTCAGAATTTACTCTTATGTATTTTTAGGCTTAGCATCTACCTACTAGTGATAGGGGTACTAGCTAGTATCAGTTTCTGCTTTGTCATATCTTCAGAAGGACACTGTCTGGCATGGAAACCGGCAGAATTTGGGAAAGGTCTGGTTTTGCTAATTGTTTTTGGTTTTGCTCACATAATTGAGAGGAAGTTTCACTATCGCATTGCTGCCCTCCTCCCCCTGTTTCCAGATACCTGTCTCTATTTCAGGATTTCAAGCTCCAGCAGTCTTCCTTAACAAACAATTACAGGAACAGTTTTGAGGGTTTCAGCTCTCTGTGTAGAGGTTTTCCCTGAAAGCCTCAATCTGCTCATGTGCTGGCAGAAGGGAATTAGATTCCCAGGTGTCTGGGCTCATTCTTACAAGGAAAAATATTCCTTTTGTTCATGTTTTTTTCTTTGTGGAGAAAACTAATTCCTATTGTGTAGGATTTTGTTTTAGTAAGGTCTGTATATTGCCATAAAATATTTGGAAACATCTTCTGTAGTTTGAATTACGTTATTGTCCCTTTGCTGGGGAAAATAGTCTTATTGAAGTAGGTGCATTGTTCTGAGAGAGGAAAAATAAACTCTATTGTGTAGGTTTAAGAAGCCCTAGAAGAAAATAATACTTTCTTCTGGCCAAAATACGGATTTTAAGGTAAGATAGTTACTTTCCATTAAAAAAAGTGCCCATGCTGGTGTAATATAACACTTTATTTATTAATTCTCCCTCCTTAGTTGAAGTATTATTCAGTTATTTGACAGCCTGAGCTTGTGTTTTGCTTGGAGAAAGTAGTGGATGCGGTGCTGGGTGCTATCACTTCATTTGCCCAAGGCTGTGGTTTGACTACTTCAGCCTGCCCTTGATGCAAGCTGTCACCATAAGGAATGTCCCTGGACTTTCTGCCTGCTTCCATCTCCTTCTCCCATCCGGAGCCCTCACGTTGCTGTGGGGTGAATCAGGGCAGGGAGTTTTGTTCCTCCAGAAGCAGTTCTGATCTGGCTCACCCTCTGATAGCAGCTGTTTAATACCCATTACCGGTGTAAAGCCATGTCAGGACACAAGGAGAGATGAGAGGACTAGCATTGCCCTTCTGAAGGTGGTGTCTGCACGCTGCACCTCCACCAAGGTGCTGAGTCAAAGGGTGTGGATTTGGGAGTATAGGCAGTAAGGGACCCACTTGTTCTCTGTTCTTCCCCTTGTCAGATCTAACAAACAACTGCCTGTCCTCAGGATGAGTCGGTTCAGCTTGCTGACTTGAGGCTAGATTTATGTTGGAGATGGATTAGTTTGTCAGATTAGTAAGCTAAACTGACTCATCCTCAGGCTACAAGATTGCCAAATTTACCATTGCAGGAGCATGAAGGTGGGAAACAAGACCATTGTTTTTGGCAGTAGTCCCACTTTGATCAGATTTGTATAATGTGAAAATGAGCTGTACTCTCTCCTGTTTAAAGATGTCCTACATGTAGTTCTCTTGCTCTTCTTGCTCTATTATTTTTATTCTTTTAAAAATAAATTGAAAAGCAAGACTTGGCCAGTGATGAAAAGCTTCATGCATCTGGCTTTAAAAATGCTGCCTCATCTGTAATAAGAGCTCCTTCACCAAGATAGCTATCCCTGCCATAGGAAATATCTGCATTGCACTGATGGCATGCCTGCAGTTTCTTAATGTTAATTGAGAGAATGCTCTCCTTCAAGTCAAAACCATCTCTAACCTAAACTGATTTGTTCCATTTCTGTGCAGTTTGGTGTCATCATCTCAAGCAGTAACTTGGGATGGACACAGAGGATGTGTAGTGTCTTTAAGCTGGTCTGTGTTCTGCAGCATGCATTGAACACACAAGGACGACTTGATTTTGCCCTCTGTAGAAATGCTTGTAATGCCCCTTTTACTCTTAGAATGGTGTTGAACCACAGGACATGATTCATCATAGGCATTCAGATTAAGCTGCTGCTCACTCTTTGGCTTTTTGCCACCTAAGGTGCATATTGGTTCTGAACAGCTGGCAATTTTCTTACTCCTTCTACAATGTTAGAAAATAGGCATCAAATGTGAATGCCTGATCCTAACCAGCTTTATCTGTCTTTCTCTTTGTATTTTGGCTGCTGTATTGGATTCCAGGCAATGTTTCTCACTGATTTCACTCAGTCCAATTCACTTTCTAGCTTGGACTCTGGGTCTGAGATGCTGTTTCCTGATCCATGTTCTGTTTCTGCCCTGTGTTCAATAAAATTGGAGAGTAAAAAAACATATCAAGTCCTAGTAGGACAGAAACTAATTGTGGGGTACTTCGCAGAAGGGAGAAATTGGAAAGCAAAAAAATGGAGTCTTCTGATGTTCTGGTGAGGAGAAAAATGTATTGGAACCCAGGGCTCTGGCTGGGGAGGGAGAGCTTGATCCTTTGTCTTCCCAGGGAAACTGCAGGTTCAAGTGGGTATTATTGTTCATTGCACCTAGGTTTTCAAGGCCACATATGTTACTTATAAATATATAACTTGCTAATTTTTTAGGCAAAAAAGTGGAGGTTTGAGGGTGCAACATTGCAACAAGGATCAGGAGCTGTGGCAGATACCCCTAGCAGTATAATAGAAGGGACGCTGCTGAAGAGAGTCCAGTAGGTAAGGAGCTACATACTTCTTGCCCTGCTCCTTCCTCTGCCATTTCATGGGCTGGCAGGGATTGCAGAGGCCACAAAGAACTTCCCAGAGGCTGCTGGCCTGCACTGCCTGCAGTGGTGGTGACAGCAAGTGCTTCATATGAGCATGCTTCAACCTCATCTGGGGGCTCACTCTGTCCAGTGTTAATCTGATAATAGTCCTGCTTCAAATTCTCTTCGCTCCTTGAATCTCTGCTCGTTTCCGCTTCTCTCTGCTTTTTCTCTCTTTAGTATGGTTCTGATGTTGTTCTCCAGGTTTGGGGTTGGGATTTTGTGGGGTTTTCATCCTGTCTCTGCTCTTCCTTACCTTCACTTTTTTCTTTCATTTCTTTTTTTAGCCTGTTCCCTTTTAGGTCTTTTCTTTTTCCGTTCCTTCCTTCCTTCCATCTCAAATAACTGGCACTCATCTGAAACAACTGGCCATTATAGTGTTTCTTCTGTGGACTGTGCTGTCTCCAGCCTAGGTCTCTGTCTGCTCTTTAGGCTGGGCTGCAGGCCTGCCTGGCAAGAGCTGTCTCTTATTCCCAGTGCTGTGCCTAGCACCATGGGGTCCTATTCATATTTGCTATTTAAACACTAATAAACACAGTTGAAAGATTTATTATTTAAACTCTAGCACAAGAACGGAGACTCCCTCTCAGATGTGTTCTTAAGTTGTGCAAGTGTGTGGTAGGGAGGGTCTGTAACAAATGCAGTTAAAACTGAGCCAGGGAGGTCTCCAGCAAGTAGGAAGCCTTTTATTTAAGCGGCTTGCAAGAAACTACTGTAGTGAATGGTTTGCAGGTCATACCAGGCGTTTTGATGGGAAGATTGTAGGCCTTTTAGGAATTACCCAGATGTGCTCTTTAACATTTGTTAGTCCTCAAGGCGAGGGAGGTTTAAAGTCTCTGACAGTGCTCTTAAAGGAGGCATGTCAGTAGGTGCCCAGTGATGGGCCTTGCTAGAAGACGCTGATCGACTCGTTGAGGGTCAACTGTTGAATGGCACGAACAAGTGGGTAAATACGATCTGTTTGCAACTTGGGGTTCTCCGGTGCCCTGTCAGGGCTCAGTTACAGGGTTTTTATAAGTTATTACGTGTCAGCTGAACTGCTGTAGTCGCCTTTGGCAAATGTTTGCTAAATCGTGGTCCCTGACAATGTAAGAGGAGGAGCACCTAAAGAAAACTTCGGATAAGAAATCCTAGTACTGTATAGCTGAATTTCTCAGCTAGAAATTAAATCAAAGCTATATAGTGAAGGGGGATAGTGTTGAGGCTACGGTTTCATGCTAAAGTGATGTTGTCATGCTGTTTCTGCTCACTCCCTATCTCTGTCCTTGTCTCTTGTGCTGCCTATAATCTGTAAGCTCTTTGGGGGCAGGAATGACCTGACCTGAGATTATAAAAAACAAATGCTGTTTTGCTTGCTTCAGTACTCGCTTCCTAATCTGTGGAATCATCTTATCTAAATTTAAAATTAATTTATATATCTAAATAATTTATGTGGGGTGGGTTCGTCTGCATGCGGGTGAGGAGAGAGGAGAACAGAAAGAGTGCCTACTAAAAATAACCTGTTAAGGAGCATGAGACTGCTTATGAAACGCCACTGGCAGCCAGTGTTTAGATTACCTTAATTGTATGTTTCTGCCTTTTTTTTTTTTTTTCCAAAGCAGAAATTAAAGTATAAGCATTCCGGTGGATAGTTTTTGTAGTCACAGGAAAAATTTCTTCTAATGCTGCTCCCTAAGGTACTAGGGCAGGGTTTTCCCTCCCCACCTTGGTGTTAACAACAGCTTGAGAAGGCTCTCTTGCTTAAAAATGTACTGTCTTGGTCTGTCTTTGCCATGACAGATGGGCTGCTCGGAGCAAGTTATGTGTTATTGAGGGAGATGGTTGATACAAGCCCCAGATGTGCCTCAGAAAGGTGTGGGCACCACCTTACACAGTGGTAGGAAGGAAGGCTTTAGTAGGATGAGTCTTTTCTTCAGATGCTGCGAGTAAACATCTCTTTTGGATTCAGATGCTTGGTTTATAAGTCAGTGGGATGGTAACCTGCTGGGATTCCATGCTGGCCAGTTCAAGCAGCTGGCTGTTGGAATCTCATCTGCCACCATTGGATCCAGAGGAGGTCATCTGATGGCCAATGTGATAGGCATCCAGGCTAGATCAAAAAGGCTCTTCTCATCCTTTTTCCTCAGGTATTTTTGTTTTGCTTTTATGCTGGTGTAGACTGTCACAGCTGTCATTGTGTGGTGCTTCCTTTGGCTTCCTTAGTTAAGATCTAAAACCATGTAGAACGTAATGCCTTGGAGCTTCGTGTGACCTTGTAGTGGACATTTTAACAAGCCTACGATGTGAATGTTCTGTGACCTGCTAAGTACCTTGTTCATTTTCTAAAGGCTTCTTTATAGTATTTAGTTTTAACCTTTCAAAGAGAGTGTATTGAATGCCCCCTCCAGAAAAGTATGATTACCTGTAAAGGACATGTAAAGCTCTGATGCAGTTTGGAGTGACTGAACTGAGAAGCTGTAAATCCAGATGCTGTTCTTTTAGTTAAATTTTAGGGGGTTAATCCCTACAGGAATTAATTCCAATAGGGAATTCCAATAGGGAAAGAAAAAACCCCTGCATCATGATGCTATTTTACGTATTTATTGTATTAACTATAGACATGAGAGACACAAATACAGGCATAAGAGACACAAATATAGACATAAGAGACATGACATTTCCTGTCACACTTTGCTGGAAATAGATTTCATTTCTTCTTCCCTGTGACATACTGACCCGAAAGGGCATTAAGACACAGGTCAGTTATTACACGCTATTTTATTCTTATAACAAAAGTTTTGTTGCCTTTCTGGCCTGTTACTGCTTATTCTGTAGTGATGGTATAGTTTGTTTTAGCAGACAGGAGTCAGTCAGTGCTACTTGTGTACTATTTACTCCGTTTTCCAGTTGTCTCCAGCATAGATTTCTTAGTATTTAGGCTTTTGAACTTGTATTGCCATTTTAGAAGCTGTTGAGCAAAATGTAGAGGTCCCTAAATTTTTGGGGATTACAGATTTTGCCTCCTGCAAAACACCTCTTGCCTTTTACCTTAGTGATCCTTGGCTTGGCAATTGCTGCTGAAATTTGTCCTGATTTATTTGTCTCTGTCTTGAACTGTAGTGAATTGATACATAAATAACCGCTCCTATCATTTGATCGTTATCAATAAAGTCAGTGAATGACTGCTTCACCTTTTCATCATTTATCACTTTAGTATGTTTTTGTTTTAATTGGTGCAGATTTCGACTGTTGTGCAAAGCAGCATAGTTGGTGTTGAGCTATGAAACCACTGTGTTAGTGCCGGGTAGGAAAAAATGATTTATGTAAGTACTGGACATCTTCTGACCTTCTTAAGACCCGAAGGTGCCTGTCCACCAAGTGCAGGCTTTCTTATTTCAAGCCTAGCAGTTGCAGTTCAGATATATTGTACGCTTTAGAAAAGATTCCTACCTAAAATAAAAATGTGTGTTGCAAAAATAACCTCAACTTTCAGAGGCTCTGTAGAAGAAATCATATCTTTATTAGTTTTGTCCTCCCACATTCTGTCCCAAAGTGCTGCAGTTTCTATTTGCAGTAATTAAGGGCAGTATCTTTTCCACCTGCAGATCAGAGCCCTCTCTGAAATGGCTGTTCCTGAAACAGGTAGCTTTTAGATGTAATCCTCTAGCTTTATCTTTGACTTAAATTGTTTGAGCTCTTAAAGTCTCATTCAAAGTAATGCATTTTTCTGACCTTACGATGTCTGTGGCTTCTTTCTGAATCTCTGGGGTTTTGAATCATCACTCCTGAATTTTAGCTATCAGGAGTGAGTGCACTATTCCAGCAGCTGTTGCGTGATGCCAAATAGGAAGGATTTTTTTTCCCCTGTTTTTCTTGTTGTTGGGTTTTTATTTGGTTTGGAATGGGGTTTTTTTGCGTTTTTGGACGGTTAGTTGGGTTTTGTTCTCTGGCTGATGTTACCCTGCTTATACATCTAAGGATTGCTTTAGATCTCAGTAGCAGTGTTGTGCTTAGGCACTTAATGTCTGTGCCAGGTTGTTCTGCAAGCCAGAGTTGATGACTCCACTCTTCAGATGACTTTAGTTGGTTTGGCTGTATGGCCTGTCACCTTAGGTCCTGAATGCTTCCGTGTAATTTGTGCCTGGGTTAAGAAGGAAGGCCAGCTGCTTCTTTACTGATCTCCACCCTGTGCAGAACTCTAAATCTTGTATCTGAGAGCTTCATAACCTATCCTTGGCAGTGTTCAAGGCCAGGTTGGATGGGGCTTGGAGCAAGCTGCTCTAGTGGGAGGTGTCCCTGCCTGTGGCAGGGGGTTGGAAATGAATGAGCTTTATGGTCTCTTCCAGTCCAAACTGTTCTATGATTCTTAGTGATTCTTTCACGTCTGTTGATACAAGTAGTAAGCATGAGACCAAAAGCTAATGCTGGTAGGGCCTCCTACTATATTTTGTTAGATCATAGTTGTCTTGAAACTTATGGAAACTTATGGGTATTTTATAATTTGATGAATAATCATGTATGCATGTTTTCTCACTAATTTAGGATGTGATAGCAAGTCAGAAACCCTACAGAAGTCACAGTGCTTTTGCATCAGTACTTTTTGCCTCTTTTTGACATGAACCTGTAACAATTCAACCTCTTTAGGAATCCAGTGTCTATAAACCACCTTACTCTGTTACTCATTATCAAAGTAGCTGGTATAGTAATTAATCTGAACTTGTCATCAAGCTTTCAGGGTCATGTGGATCATTCTGTCTGCCTTTGTTCTCCGAGTGTTCTGATTCCTTTCAGAAATCAGTATCACTTCCCAGGCATTTTAGCTAGCTCTTCCGAAATCCTCGGATACAAACTGTGAGATTCTTCTGATCTTAAATAACATCTGATGGATACTCTTTTATTTTGAGGTATTCAGTTTCAGTCAAGAAGTCAGCCGACATTTCCTGTGTAAAACAAGTGTGTGTGTGTGTATATTTAGTGAATACTTCTCTGGGTGATGATTGGCACACTCACAGTGTTTTGTTTAATGCTTGCTCCAAACTGTTTCTGAAATTTCATGGTCTCCTTTTGCTTGGGGTAAATGTAAAACCAAGCCACACTGTGTTTTTTGTTAGACTCCTTTCTTAGATTCCTTGAGTTTTTCTGATTTGATCCTTGAATACTCATTTCCATCTTGATCTGTCTCCCATTAGGTAACACGCAGTTCTCTGATAAAGAAAGGAAGTTGTCTAGTGAAACTGCTCATAAATATCACTTTCAGACTTTCTCCCCTGTAGGGGTTCCTAATTATTAGCTTTTTGTGAAATTAACCTTTTAGAAGTGTAGTAGGCCAAAATACACAGAAAAATGTCATCTAGCACTGTGACTTCTGCTGACAGCGTCCCTCAAGCATGCTGCTCACATTGAAGACTCTCAGAGCATCTGATAACCTCATTCTTCCTTTACATGCCATGAACAGATATCTAAGAAGCCAGGAGTTTTATTTCATAGCCTAATCAGATGGTCAGCATCAGATCCCAGCAGATAACTTTTCTTGTGCTTTCTATTAAGAGATTTGTTTCACAAAGTATTCGGATCTTTTGACCTTCTCAATTATCAATGACTGAAAAAAGCCAATGCAGTTCTGATAGACTTCCATCCCCGTCTGGTCACTTGTTTCTCTATAGATAGTTGTGTCAGCTGCTGGTTGTGATCTGTTCAAATTGGCAGGAGCTAGATCCAGCAGTGTAAGGTTTCCACAGAAATGACTTGTTGATTGCATCGAGCATTGAGCAAATTAACATGAAAGAGTGTGGAGAAGACTCAGACTCAGGAAAGGGAAAAGTGCTCAATGTTAACTTAATACTGAGCCATATCTTAATAAGGAGGGGACACTGATAATTACATCAGTGAAGATACTTGAATTGGGTGGAGACCTCAGACATTGTAGAGAGTGTGTTGTGGGTTTAGAAGTTCAAAGCAGCCTAAGGAACATCTAATGCAGGACCCCTATGCATGTTAGTGAGGAGTGTAGCAGTTAGAGGAGGGAAGAAGGAGTAGATGGGTAAAGCCAATAGAAAGAGGAAAAGGAGTCTGTAGTCGGCACAGAGGACAAGATTGCACATGAAGTAGGAAGAAAGCAGCTGTAAACATCCTAATAATTCATTGTTCCTTCAACTTCAAAACATACAGAAGAAGAGGAAGAGGGTGTGTTAAAAGCGAGTCATAGACCTCTGACTGCATGTGCATTGATGTGCAGTTGTACCGCTTGGTCAGAAACTAAACAGTTGCAGGGATGTAGGGCAGACATAATCTTGAACTTTTTCCAGGCCTATTCAATAGAAAACATGGGGTGCATTCTGATCAATAGCAAAGGATGTCTTTCATGGTCTCTGAGGGCTGAAGAGAATTTTGTTTCCTGATGGCTAGTTTAGGCACTGGCAAAAAGTATACGTGCAGTGCACTTTTCAAATGGTCAGCTTTGAGCTAGTGTAGTAGTTTGCAGCTGGTGGCATACTGATGAGACAAAATGCTTGTACAGTAGCAGAATCCTTTGTCTCACCTGAGTAAACACTACCAGCATTTTTTCTGAGCTTTGTGCCTCTTTTTGCCAAACCATACAAATACTTCATTAAAATAATACTGCTCCATATTAATTTTGGTTTAATTGCTGAATTTTATGAATAAAAGACAATTTTGTATGTTCTGTTTCTTTCTGAGTGTACAACGTTGCATTAGACTCAGCTTGAGAGGGTAAGTGGCCATTGGCATTAGGTAAAATGATGACATGAGCCATTCTAAAGTTATGCCAAGATACTGGAAAATAGTTACAACTTGTGCTGGTGCTCTAATAAACTGTAGTTTTATAAGTGGAGTATGTTCTTTTCTTCCCACAAACTGATGAGCATTCTCTGCTTTCAAACCACTGACGTTACCGAATGCTAATGGTTTTGTCCCATACAATCGTTATGCGCTAAAGGTGCAAAGTGAGCTAGAAACATCAGAGCATTTGGGAATTAAAATGCCTGGATTTTGGTTTCAGTTGCACATCAGACTTATACAATAACCTTGTCATCAAAACCTATCCTTCAGTAGCGCACCATGGGTGTTAAACGTCACCGTTGTGTGGGGAAATGCTTTAACGGTTTGCACTAAATGTGCCAAGCATCCTACAGAGCGATAGCTATTTATTTTCACTTGTGCTACTGTCCTGAATGCTGCAAAGGTGGTTTGCCTAGATGCTGGTTCACAGGCATGTGAATGTGGTTTTTGTTACAGTACAGCTAGGTCATATTACCTGGACAAATACTGGAGACCTTCTGATGTGAGCTGTGCCGTAAGAGCTGTTTAATATTTTGGTGTTTGGTCCTTCCTTCCTTCCTTGGCTTTTCAATTTAATGTTCAGGTTCTATTGTAGACCTACAATTGAGTGTTCAGGGTATTGTGTGTTTTACAATGTCTGCGTATCCGCTGGGGACACTACTTGTGGTAGTCCAAAACAGTGAAAGGACATGGAACTGTTGGAACAAGTCCAGAGGAGGCCACAAGGATGATCAGGGGCTGGAGCACCTCCTGTATGAAGACAGGCTGAGA
>JBCJKH010066927.1:0-15094 GCA_039877255.1 Loriculus beryllinus | reverse complement strand
CTGCCTAGAACAGATATTGATATACCATATTTGAAGCAATATCAGGATGGGAGAGATTGCATAGGCAACTCAGGGCTTTCTCTGTTTATAATTTTCAGCTACTTAATACCTCAGTATATAAGATCCTGCTATTAAGAAGGAGGTTGGCATAGTAGTTTACTGGATGGTAAAAGCTTTTCTTATGACTATGTAAAAGTGCATACTTATAATTTCTGTGAGTTTACCATTATAGATTTGGGATTACTCAGATTCCAAAGTGTCATTTTCTTGTTACACAGTTTCATGTTTGTAAGCTAAGCTTACAATTTTATTTTTTAGTAATTTTTTTGAGGACTGTTTTCTTAAATCACATTTAGAAACTGTCTCTGTTAGGCAAAATAATTGTAGAATGTTAAAATGAGGTAGTATGGTATGTTACAGGAGATCTAGCAGTGAATTTTTGTTTTAAATTGGTTGCCTATTTGCTAACTACTGTTGTTTGAAAATTATAATAAGCCAAAAAAAAAGTAAGATTTTTTTAATTTCTTTTGCTGTTGATAAATTATTTAATTAGCTGTTTGAGAATAGCCCTAGAATAATTGTTTTCTTCTTATTTTCATTACATGAATATGGCTATGTCAGTTATTTATCTACATACAATTATGAAGGTTATTTGCAGACTCATTTAGCCATTTATCATGTAAGAAGATCTTTGCCTTATTTCTGTCATCATAAATCTGAAATATTCCGGCCCCAAGATGCCGGCTTGTAACAGCTATTCAGGTGAAACTGGAAATTCAATAAATTTTTTGTGTAAAAAAAATAGAAAGTTGCTGTATAATGCCTTAACTATCTTGCTATAACAAAAATGTTCCCACCAAGTGGGAGTTAGGAACCTGATTTATTTTATAGGCAGTATGCAGCACTCACTTAAAATAATTCTGTCAAAAAAGGAGGAAGATGGTATTAAGTCATGGCATAGTTGTGGTTAGAAGGGATTTCTGGAACTCAATACAGGGTCAAATTTGATCGGGTTGTTTAGCTCCTTGTCTACTCAAGAATTGAATATCTCCAGGAATCCCTTCACAAGACTAAATTAGTGTTCCTCAAGACCAGCTCTGTAGTTTTTTTATTCGTCCTATTCACTTTTCTCAGGATTTTATAGGCATTTTTTCAGGAGTTGCATGTGACCTTCACATTCCTGCCATGTCCTTTAGTTTCCAAGAGCCTAGTTAAACAATGCCATTTTAATCTGTGGTACGAGATTTATATGCTATGTTACTGAACAGTAATTCTGTTCTTTTACAGTGCTATGTTATCCACTTTCTCCTTTGTCCTGGGTCGAGCAGTAGCAGTCATTTTTTCTCCTTCTTAATAACTGGTGCAGTGCTGTGTTTTTGACTTTTGGCCTGGGAACAGCACTGATAACACCAATGTTTTTAGTTACTGCTCAAGTGTTTAGTCTGACCAAGGATTTTTTGAGTCTCATCCTCTGCCAGGGAGGAAAGGAAGCCAGGAGAAAGCAGAAACAGGACACCTGACCCAAACTAGCCAAAGAGATATTCCATACCACAGCACGTCATGCCCGGGATGTAACTGGGAGTTACCCAGAAGAGCACTGTGGGGTTGGACTAGGTATCGGTTGGTGCTCGGTCAGGTTAGGTATTATCGGTTGGCGGGTAGTATTGTATTCTCTTCCCTTGTTATTTCCTTTATCATTATTATTATTGTTGGTAGAAGTAGTGGTTTGTGTTATACCTTAGTTACTGGACTGTTCATATCTCAACCCATGGGTGTTACTTTCTTCTGATTTTCTTCCCCACCCCTTCGGGTGCGGGGGAAAGAAAAGGGGGGGAAGTGAGAGAGAGACTGTGTGGCTGATTTATGACTGACTGGGTTTAAACCACGACACACTTTCAGTGAAATACGTCTTTGCATGCTTTCTGTGTGGATGTGAAGTCACGTGGACATTAAAGGGGTCTTGAGATTATTGCAAAAAGTCTAGTTACCATGCATTTAAATGCATATGTTTTAAATGTCAACGCAGTCAATTCAAAATCTGTTACTTTTTACTGGAGCTCTTGTGAAACAGTTTTTCTGAAATGTCAATGAACCCAAGAATGTAGGATAGAGAGAAGCTGTTGTAATAAATAGCAAGCTATTAGCCAAAACACCTCTTAAATTTTAGAATGCATAATTGATTATTGATATCTTTTCAATTTATTTGAAATTCATTTGATCTAATTAAAAGCAGATAAAATTTTTTTTAAAACATGAAATATGTTTCTGCTGAAACATTCATCTTTTTTAATTATGGCAGTCAAGACTTTTTTTATGCATTCTATAAATTCTGACTTTTTGTTATGCTGTTTTGCATAGAACTGAAAAATATCGAGTATGAAATATTTGTGTTCAGGTTTTCACTATATTTATTTAAAACTACAGCACATGGAAGTTCAGTGAAGTGAGGATGTTTGAGACTCAGTGAGCTTTGTCACTGTTTCTCCAATTTGTCAATTTGGCAGATAAAAAAAAAATCGTATTTGTGGAATTTCAAATTATTTTCAGACTGTGTAGCCTCTGATGCTTTCATCTTGGTTTCTCATAGCAGAACTCTCTCTAGAATGAGACTGTTCAGATTGTTGCAGTGGCACAGAGTTATGCAATCACAGAATGGTTTGGATTGTAAGGGACCTTTAAAGTTCATGTAATCCACTCCCCTGCAATAAGCAGGGACATTTTCAACTAGATCAGATTGCTTAGTGTCCTGTCTGACCTTAAATGTTTCCAGGGAAGGGGAATCTATAACCTCACTGGAAACCTGATCCAGTCTTTCACCATTCTCACTGTAAAATATTTCTTCCTTATGTGTAGTCTGAATCTCTCTTCTTTAGGTTTAAAACCATTACCCTTGTCCTATTGCTACAGGCCTTATTAAAAAGTCTATCCCTATATAGAGGAGCTTGAAAGCGGAAGTACCACAGTGCTAAACAAAATTATTTAAACTGCTGTAAATATTTCAGAATCTGCACAAAATTAATTTCCATTCTAGGAAAAATGAAAATCTGAAGGTGACGTTTGTCCCCAGATCACAATGCCTATCTTTGTGGCTGAAGTCATTTAGTAGTTTTAAAATAGGTAAATTTCCAGTAACTTTTATGAAAAGTTTCCTAGCTTCAAAGATAACAGCAAATTTGGGAACCAGTCATGAACTACATAGAAAATAAACAGTAGTTTATTTTATAAGTACCTTTGACTAAAGGCTCAGTATAGTCTTGATTAATTTAGGACTGTGTGACGTTAAACAAAACTAGTATTACTCATGCATTTTTGACATTTTTTGATTTAAATTCTAGCATTCAAAGAATAATGTCAGGCAGTTGCCCGAGCAAGCCTACACTGTACAGTAAGTAACACTTGCCAGTGAGTGCTGATGTGTACTGCAGACTCAGCATCTGATTAACATGCATAGAAGCAGGTGAAGTTAAACTTCTTGAACTATATAAATCCATGCATTGTATAGCCTGCTTTCTCCCAATGCTACATACATCATGTCTATACACAATCCATATAGTGTTCTAAGATTTCCATAGCCTTTTAGAAGGCCCAGTAATTCTGCAAAGAGCATGCCAAGTCAGACGTAATGTCCCCTGTTGCATTAATACTAGCAGAAGTGCTGTATGACTCTACAGCCTATTCTGATTCAGCCATTGGAAACCTCACCCAGGCAAGCCAAAGACAGAGGTGCCTCTTCATATACCCAGACTAATTAAGGTTTGAGGACTTCCATGACTCAAAACAATATCAATGCTAGGGATATCGGAAAGGAATATATACTTAACTATTCAGTATAGCAAGATGGAAAGGAGTGCCTGTATGCATATGCCAGCAAATGCAGAGTTTAACTGTTCATGATACTCCAGAAAGGAGGATTAGTCATCCACTTGTATGTCAGTACTAAAGGTTCAGCTGAGTCAATGAAAATTATGTTTGAAAAAAATACGTTTGAAAGCAGTGCTACCTCAGATGCACTAAGAGTTTGCTTTTGATTCAGCTATCAAAATATGTTTGATTTTGAGGATGACTGCTCACTGGCAAAGACTGAATACATAATATCATTACTTATTTCTCTTTTGTATGATATCTTCTTCTCTTTTAGCATTCTTTTGTATTTTTGTTAAAATTAAAATAGTGATCAGGTGTTTTCCCCATCAGTAAGTGTTAATAAAATAAAAACCAAAATGAATTAGTGGAGAAGCATGACAAGAAAGGCAAGAACTTTTGCCTTCTGCTCTTCCTCCATAGACAAAGTCAAACTGAGCAAACTGGGTAACTCACTGCAATGACCTAGGTCTACCCAGTTGTCCAGGTAAGGGTAGTTTCTCTGATATATATCATATTGTGTTGATCCTGATAACTGTAGACATTCTTCTTACATGACAAAAGTGTCTGAAGCAGTGAGAACTGAAAGTTTAGACTGCAGAAGTTGGAACATTAGCTTTAACAGTGAGAATTCCTTCTGTGGACAATGCTAACAAAGCCAGTTCTCAGCTAATTCAGCTGGATTTGTGGCCTTAAGGGGAGACCTAAATTCACTGTGGGCTGAGAAGATTCCCTCACCTTGGACTGCTTCAGGGAAGCTGACTTTCCAAGGGAAGTAAAAATCAGTTGCAGTGAGCAGTGTCACCATGTTGCGAACACAGTAATGGAGATGCCATGTATGAGCCGTTGTGTAGAGTCTGAGTTTTGTTCTAAAGCTTTTATCCAAATTACATATCACGTTTGCTTGGTCAGAGAACTGATCTAGATAAAGTTTTGTTTACATGGGATTCATAATACAAATAATAACAACACTGCATAATTAGGGAGTTTGCCCTTTTTCGTGTTCTTACTAATGGAAATGACTGTGATTTTGTTTATTTGATTACAGTTGCCCCTATTCAGAAGCTTGACTATTTGTCTGTTAAAAGTCAAACCAGTAGTAGAGGTTTGTCTGTTTTATTTGCTTTCAAAGATGACACTATATACTATGTATGAAAGACTTCCAAAGTAATATGTTTGAAATTTGGCTTATCATTTATACACTTCAGGTTTTCTTTGCAGCCAGGATATAAGCTCTAAACTGATGAAAAAATGTACTGCTAAAGACTGTCCGTCTTTAAAGGGAGAATCCAAACTCACACAAAGGACGTCTTTATATATGAGCAAACACAGTGCATACAGTATTCTGTGCCTTATTATATAAATATTAAATTGTTCTTTAAGATTCAGAACATTAGTCACCCAAAAGACAAAAATGTCATTAAATCTGCCTCTTCCATTTAAAAGTTTGTGCTTTAAATCAAGACTGAAAACATTCCCTTTTTTTTCCTGTCTACTAATAACCACATCTGGAAAAATAAGTTTTTTGAATTACAAATGTTTGTGGAAACAGTTTGCTGTGGAACCAGTGCTTCCTTAAATGAGAATTTTAGCTAGAATTGTTGCATGTGGCATCTGGTAGCTTGTGGGTCTTCACTGGAGAGTGGGCTGGCTCTTCCTGTCAAAAACCCTGCATTTGCATCTTTGCAGCTCCCATTGTTTCAAATTGCTGTTATAAAACTCTGCCCATTATAAACTCAAAAATGCATATACATTATAATTTATAAAATGCAAGTATCCTGAAACATGTAAATATAACTAATATTACAACTTTTATTGAAAATTATATCTGAGATAAAACTATAAATTAAATCATCTCTTAGTTCATAGTATTTTTCTGCCTTGTGTTTCTTTGAAGAGAAGAAATTATGGGGAGCATAATTATATTCGTACTTGCAAAAAAGAACCTTTTTGCAATCAGTTACTAGATTGCATGAAACTAGCTATATTTTCAAAAGAAGTTCCCTATCTTTAATTCTGAGTTTATGACTCATTCTTCAAACCTTGCAGGAACTTGATGAGTGCATGTTCATACGCACTTCCATAAGGTTTCTTTAGATCCCATTGCCAGTCATCCAGTCTTTAATGACAATGAGAACCAATATACTGCAAAAGGAGAAATGCTTTAGTGACATTAGCTGGCTAGATTACACTGGTGAAAAAAGATAGTTGCCCGATTTATTTTGTGGTTTCTGATTTGCATTGTTGCCAACATTGCACATCGACTGCTTACCGATTGGAAACTTTCTATATTAATTACTGAGCAAATTAGCATAGCTGCATTTAGTGAACATCAGCTTAATATTTTTTGGAAATTGTTAATAATTTTTTTAATTGTGTAGGTTTTCTTTTAATGGGAAAATGGAGAACGTAAGAAAAGTATTTTTTAATGCAAAAGTTGAGCTGTTGAATGGTTATATTATGAAGTCATTTGATCCTGCCACAGAGGCAATAACCTGATTTGTTTCAGATTTAAAGGGGATATATATATTTACATATGAAATACATGCACAAGATATGAAATAATCTGATTACATTAAAATCTGTCATATGCAGGTATAGGTATTTAGAGATAGCTATATCAGCTCTGTCAGCTTAAAACTGGCCCACCAATTTTTGCCTATAAAATTATCCATGCTTTGATTTGGATGTTTGTGGTCTGCACAGAGTGAGCAATATCAATTGTTTATAAGATATTTTCTCCTATGGAAATACTCAACATTTTTAAAAATCGCTTTAAAGTTACTGAAATTATATTTTTTATTTTTAGCAGTAGATATTATGGCTTATTTATCTGTTTGAAATATATATTTTAGTGCTATTAAAAAACTACTTTTGATATTATATTTTCCCTGCTCTACTTGGACACTATATCAGTAGGTTTTATTTTGTTGTTTCAAACAGATTGTAGGGGTTTAATACTATAATTTTATTACAATTAGTATCTGTTCTTAATCTAATTTCATTCTGATAAAAAATATAATACACTGAAACGTGAAAAAAAAAATAGCCTGGTTAGTGAGGTGATTAATTTCAAAATCTCATTTTCAAATGACATTAATAGAGAAGATAGAAGGTCTAATTAAAGTGAATTCAAGTTGTATTGAATAAACCTAATAAGGAAATTTTTTATGAAAATAGCATAGATAATATTTTGGGTTTGACTTTTAAAATGATATTTCTCTAATTAATAAATAATGAATTCCCTTTGCTTTCAGAGCTAAGGAAATAGTTAAACTTTATAAATTTTAGTGATGCCAAGGGCAGGGAACGTTTTAACATAACTTTAGGAAGTTCTGTTATGCATGATGGAACCTTTAATATTTTAATTATCACATAATTAATCTTACAAACAAAGGAAAGGTAATCTTTCAACAAAGGAAAGGTAAATTGGAAGACTTTACAAAGAACATGTTTTTGCATATTGGGTGCCAGAAAGTCTTGTGTACTGGCTTTGGAAGAGTATGATAAAGTATGTGAAGGAGATAATAAAGATTATCTGTAGAACCTATAAAATAATTGGAGACCATTGTGAGACTGCTCTTTACTCTTTGATAACTCTTCTGCTTTTTGACATCAGAACTTTCTGTACCTCTCTGATGTTGAGTAATCACTAGATGAGAGTAAAATAAAGACACGTTTGTGAGTTACTAGGATACATTTATTTGCTTATTCTTTGTTTTACATTTAATTTGAAACAAATTGCTGAAATTCCTAACAAGAACAGTGATGGCTGTGCTAACATAATTGTATCTTTCAATACATTTGTATTTCTGTTATGTATGTGTATGGCCTCTGAAGTGAGATTTTTTTATTGATTTTAAAATGGAAATGACAAGTTATTTTTCAGAAACTTAAGGGGATGTGAGTATCCTTCTCTGTAATGGCACTAGAAAAGTAGAGTGACTCCTTGTGCTGAAGGGAGAATACCCTTTTACAGGAATTGAGTAGAAGTGCCAGGAGGGTCTAGTGTCATTTCCTGAATATCATTGTCCAGATATGAAACTGGCTCCTGCTTTGGGAGTATGTGTCCTGTCCCACAGGCACAAACTGCCTTCAGACAATTGGCAAGACTTCCCCCTAGATCAGTTTTAAAGGGTAGAGATGGGTGTTCTGGGCCTGCTGGAGGCATCATCATAGCTAACTTGTTGAAATGCAGGGTAATATTTGGTTTATTACCTATGAAAAGAGCATGGCATCTTTAAAGAGGGTGTTAAACATTCATCTCAGTTGATCAGTAGTAGTAATTTTTAAAATTCATTAGTTACTTCTCTGTGTTAATTCCTTGAAAGCTGAAGTTAGACTTCAAAAAAAGAAAGTCTCTAGCACAAACTCTGAGAGACAGATTGGAGCTCTGATGATAGAGAGGCAAACCACTTCTGCAGTGTTTGACTTCCAGCTGGCCAGTTTCTGCAACAGAATGGATGCCTTGTGTTCTAACAGGAGAAAAGAGGGAAGGAAGAAAGGAAGGCTTGTATGGCTCAAGTTATTGCTCAGTGCTCTCTGTGAGTGAGTAATGGCCTAATTAAGCTATGCCTGGTGTGTCATTCTTCCCTCATGGCTGGGACAATATCTTTTGCTGTTGCAATAGTAATCTGGCATCAGTGAAAGAAAAGTTCAGTCATTTTCATGGAATATCCCTGCAGAACTGAACAAACTGTAAACAAGGATGTTGGGGAGAGAAATTCAACCTTTAATGTATTTAGCAGAGCAAGAGGAAGTATTCGTAATCCCTCTTTTATTAAAATTGACTTAAAAGATCTGTTAAGATTAGCTCAATGGCTTTTCCTTATTGTTTCACAGAATGAGGCATCAGATATTTTGACTGCAATAACAGGCTGATTCTTTAAAGTCTCAGTGAGGGTAACATCTCTAAACAAAGCTTTTCATTCTCTTTTACTGATATCTATTCAGCAAAATTTACAGATTTACAAACTGAACTTGAAACAATTACTTTAAAAAGTTACATAAAGATTTGTGACTTATGTCCTTCTACTTTCTTGGATTGTACCTGTCTTTTAATTTTTCTAGTAATGGTTCTGCAGCCTCAGGTCCTAGCCAAACTGCAGGGTACCTCTGCTTCTTTGTTCCAGAGCCTGTCACCCTTTGGGCACAGCTGGACTGCACTACAGCTCCCTTCCAGACTCTGGTCTGACTTTCTTGCCCTTGCTGGAGGCACAAGTCTTCTCCCAACCTAAGGTCTCAGTTATTTATCTGCCCCAGGAGTCTGAAGGATTTTTGTGTCCGCTAGTTTTATTGTAAGCTGATTTTTCCTATTTACGCTAATATAACCTTGAATCTTCTATCTAGTGTCATGCCTAACCTTGAATTCTTTGTCTTTGCAGTGCCTTTTCTCTTTTAATTTATTCTCTCTCTCCATCTGTGATATTTGGTTGCTAGATTCCCCAGGTGAACTGGTAATAATAAGCCAATAATACTGTAAAACACATAAGAAATCACATCTAACTTGTCTTACTGTAATAATCTTCTTACAGTCTAGTCTGCCCTCAAATGAGAAGTGTAATCTAAGTGCATACATATCTTCAAAGGAAAATGAAAAGTCAGAAGTCTCTTCCTCAGCCAAAGTTTTACCTTTTGTAATTTTTCTGAAAAAAGAAAAATATGGAAAAGTACCATGTAATTTTTATGAACAGAATAAAATTATATGCATGTTACAGATCCTCAGTTTGCCATATTATGATTACTCTCCTATCATGTATTTTGCTGGAGTTGTTATTGTGGACCCAGTGCTTGAAAATTTGAGTGCTTATAAATCTCATGGTTTATGAAATGGAAGTGCATTCTCAAGAAATTAAAGTGCATTTCTACCCTTTTTGCTCATGAGAGACAATTTATGACTTGTTCTTAATCCTCTTACACTCCTTTCCTTTTGCCTTCTTTACCAACTCCTTCCCTTCCTCTTTCCTTTCCCTTCAGCCTGTTTTCCCTTATTACAGGATTTGCCTATGCTGATTTATTTTATAACATAATGTCTACTAACAGTTTTATGCTAATGAGAATTTTTGGAGCTTTGATTCATAATTTTTGGAGAGGCATTGTTAATGAACAGATGCTTTGTGCCTTCTCTTGTCAGGACATTTCTCAATTATTTGGTGGTGGTCTCTGTACTGCTGTCACAATTACTGGCTTCCATGTAGCCCTGAATAGAGAGCTTTTCAATGAATACATGGGATATTAATTTCTCACAATATTAACTTCTTCCATAATCTGTCTGATGAATGAGGTGATTTAACAATTCACTTGTTTGATAAGATTTATTTCTTAAATTTACATAGAGAGAACTATGTCTATTATAGACTTTTGAGAAATAAGAAAATAGGAATGACAATGACAGTGAGATTAGCGGGATGGAGCTTGATATTTTAAGATTTCTGAATGTATTTACACAAAAAAATTTACGACTACATTAATCTATCAATTCATATATTCAGTTTATTTCCTGAGTTTCTTTTTTTTTCTTTCCATCTGCTTTTCTCTTTTTAGGTAACTTTCTTTGGCATAAGATTGTTCCAGTTGCTGTGTGAATTTGGAAAATGAAAAATACACTTTAGATATTATTTCAGTCTAATTAGTACCGACAGCATTCTTGTGTATGTACATGCATGTACATATTAATATGTAGTTGAGTTATTACATGGAATACTCAAAGTATGCTTCACTCTGCTGTAAAACATGGGGGAATATTAAATTCCCATGTTTTTCTGAGATGTTAATTGTGTGTTGCCCGGTCATTCGAAGACTGAAGCTTGTGAAGTTGACCATGGTGTAGTGTAGGGTTTCTTTTCCTTACAAATATATTTTGTGAATTCCTTCCTCAGTCCTTCTTTAAGTTCAAGTATAATTTCATCCATGCTAAAACAGGAGTCTTACCTTCCCTTCTGTATCACATTTTTGGTGTGTTTTGTTTGTTTGTTTGTTTTTGTTTGGTTTAGTTGGTTTTTTTTATGATAAATCCCTTGGATTTATTTCAGCTCCCCCTATATTATGTAAAGATCAGCAGTTGCAGCCAACTGCATATCAGTGAAGCCAAGCAAATTGTCTGTGGTTTGACCTTTGTTTAAAATGAAGACAGTAGGTTAAAAGAATATGTAAAACTGACATATACGTAAGTCCCTTGAATCTTTCTAGTGAAGAAGATTTTAAGAAATTTCTAGGTTAGGTTTTTGCTTTGTTAGTCTTACTCACAGAAAGTAATTTCTGCTTCTTTTTTTTTTTTTTTTCTTTCAGTTTTACAGTTATTAATCTTTTTCTTTATTCTGTACATTTTTTCTCATTGTCCTGTTTGTCTTTCGAGTTCCCCAAATCCCTTCATTAGTTGTTTGTCTAATAAAAAATAAGCAAGTAGGGGAGAGGTGATAATTACCTTGCTTATCCACTTGGCTAATGTTATAGATAGCTTATATATTGATTAAGATCATACAGTTCTCTCTAGTTTCATATTACTGCCAGTCAAACTATAGTTTGGCAAACCAGTAGCACACTGATCAATTTGCGTTCTGCAGTCTTTCCTCTGTCCTGCAGTCCTTCTCATTTTCCCCCTCTGTTCCATCACTGTGTTTTTTAAGAAGAAAAACTATGTAAACCAAGAATCCAGCATGCAGCTGCTTTGGGCATTTTTAAAAATCTGAGTTTGGATAAATTTGTAATACCGGGGGAGTAACATCAACATGCATAGAAATGGCACAGGAGATTCTTCTGAACATTTTCATTCTAGTAGGTAAAGGGCGCTGGCTACAGGTCACAGCTTTAAAAAACATATTTAAGCAAGGTTATTTTCCAAAAGAATTTCTAATAAAAGACTAGGCATTTATTTCAGCAAGCCATTGACTAGCCATGCTTTTTTTTCATTGTTTTCAAAGCTTCATACTTCAACTTAACAGACACTTTTCGAAGACAAAATAAATATATTTGATGCATCTTTGAGCCCTTTTTTTTTTTGGAAGACTTACTGCAATGTCAGTCTGGTGAAGATATTCAATCTATTTCAGAAAGAAGACTTAATTACCCTGTTGCCAGAAAAATAGCAACCTTCTTCAGGTTAAGGATGATATATATGCCAGTAGTATAGGGTGTCTTAAGGTATTTTTAGCTGCTGATTAATGGAATGTATGCTTCCAAGACCCTAAAAAATCAATGGTAACTTTTGTTTCAAGGTTTATTTGTAATACATCTGTAATTAATATGTCCTGCTAGGGATGCTACCGTACTGTGTCTTTATTTTCTTTCTGAAATCTTTACCAAAAAACCCAAAAAAACAAACAAAGAAATTGAAAAGGAGAATTTTTTACTGTCCTAGATGTATGTCAACCTAAACTGTATGAATAACTTAAATCCTGCAAAAAAGAAAAAAGGCAAGCACTCAGGCATTTATGAAGGTTAGTTCTATTTTTCCGTTATGATACAAAGTAATGTAATTATAGTCTATTATCAAAATGTCATTGTACTCCTATTCCCAGAGTTAATATTATGGGCACAGCTCATTCATAGTGTTGCAGAAGGGTCTATTGATCAATTCAACTTTTTAAAGAATGTTAAAATGTTCCCTTGGAAGCGCATAGGCCTTGTGCTTTCTCTCTGCAAAAAATGGCTTTTGTTCTGAAAGATTAGGTATCAAAATATAGTATCTCTGAATTAGTCATATATTTGATTTTAATTTTGTGCTGTATAGAATAAATAATAGCCAACTTCAGGAATACTGTACATGGTGTGACTTTCATAATGTCACATGCTGTTATTTAAAACATATTATCAAAGCTATTTCTCATACTAAATGTAAGGCAGAAAATAGATTTGCTGAGTATTATTAGTTAAACAGATAATTCAAGAGGTTGGGCAGGGTGAGTAAATCATATGTGAACCTATCCGATACTGTTTTCAGGTATTTTAGGTAGTCAATTGGCAGCATGTGTGTTAACGAGAAATCATCTTAGTTGAAATGGTTTGTGCAAGGTGTGAAAACTGTCTAGAAAACAAGGATTCCCACTGCTCTAGAATATTTTTGGTGGCTTTAATTTGTTTGTTCCATGAATCAGAAACAAGACCTTACCAAAAAATGAAGGGACTGAAAAGAGTTCTTGCCTCAGATGAGCAGTCAGAAAGAAATGAAGTCATGCCAGAATAGCCAATAGCGCTAACGTTTGTGCTGTACACATAAATATTTATTGATCAAGGTAAAAATTAGTCAACATTGGAAACTGTGCTTGAATCTGTTCTCTGTTTAAGAAATCTTCTGCAGGAATTGATACTTTCTGAAAAAAAATACAGTTTTCATTAAATTTCCAGCTACCTCTAATGAGTGTTGCAGTTAGTACCACAACAACACTGCTGACAGGAAAGCAAATGGTTTTTTGTGTAATATGAATTCCTAATTCTACATTGCTCTGTGGTGAAAATAGATGATGTGCAATGTAGGTCAGCATGATGTCAATTCTAGCAAATTAAAATACAGATGCTTCCTCTCAAATCAATCAAAGCATCTGTGAAACTTTACAAATTAGAAATAATGTGGACATGTGAATCTGCTTGACACTGCACAAAATAATCCCTGTTTTTTGTTGTGGTTCTCAACAGCTTTCAGACATACAAAAATATGTCAGAATTTATGGGTGCACATATTGCGCAGTGACAGCTATACAAAATTGTATTTCTGTATTTTAAAAAAATTATTGCGTTAATTAAAGAATCAGATCAGAAATTTGACTTTATTTTAGAAAGGGTAAATCAGCTTTTACCATTGATACTTGAGGGAAACCCCCAACTATTTCTTTTTGTCTTTTGCTGATGCTGCCTACAAAATGTGAATTGTGTTTTAGCTACTTACTGTAATGAGGCCCAGATCCAGTACAATTCCAAGTATGCCTTCTTAACATATATATGCTTCTTGGATCCTCACTAGAATTTGTCTGAGGCTTATTTTTTTTTATGTAACTCCAAGTTTATTTCTGCCGCACAAAAGAGTGCCTACTATGTACTTAAACTTGATATCACTTTCTGGGTGTTAGGGTTTTTTTTTTGTTTGTTTTTCGGTTTTAGTTGGGTTTTGTGTGGGTTGGTGGGGGTGATGGTTGCAAAATATTTTTCACATTTTTCTTTTGAATTGCACCTTAGTTACCAAGTCCAGTTTGTGTTTTGGCTTTATCAGTATTTAGTTTTGGCTTAATTGTTTGGATTAATGGTATGTGCACAACTATAAATTCTTGGATCTGCAGCAGTTTCTCACAAACTGTGTCAATAGTATAATTTTAAGAGGGAATAAGAGATGTACATTCCTTACCATAAAAAAAAAATAAGTAAATATGAAATAAGGTAGGCACCAGTCTTTCTTATGCAGCAGAACCTTTTGAAAATGGATGTATGTGAAAGAATCCTACTAGTTAGTTGTAAGATATTTTACTCCTTTCCTTTGTGTCATACTTTTCATTTTTATTATGTAATTAGTAAAGTGTATTTACACAGGCAATTGCATGCTTCCTTTTCTTTTTGATGTTTGCACTAACTAAAGCCATTTTTTCATTTCAGTTTGGAAGACGTTACATTGAAGATATTTTTAATGATTTTCGAGATGGACGAAGACTTCTGGAGCTCCTGGAATGCTTTACAGGCCAAAAACTTGTATGTGTATATTAACACTTTTACTGAATATTGAAGTCCTTTTGGTGTGATAATTGTAGTAGGTTGTATTATTAATTTCCACTGTTAATGAGGGTCTGTAAAAGCTATTTTTTAGATTTTTTTTTTTTTTTTTTTATACTTTCATTTGAAATTGAGAAAACATTGAAACTGAGAGCTGTATTGGACAGTAAGCCTTTAGTAGGCATATATTTGAAATTAAAATGTTCTAGGTTGTTGTATGTATTTATTAAAAAAGTGTGGCAAACAGAAGCAAGACAGAGGCAAGGTTTGTTATGACATAGATTTTAGCTGGAGTCAGAAATTATCACTAGGAGTTTGTGAGAAATACAAGGAAAAGAATTCAATGTGTAGAATTAGAATGTTTTTCTAGCAAATTTCATACGTGCAGAACACGTATGGAAGATGTACATGTCTGAAAAGAGAAAAACAGCTTGCCCTTATTAACATGGAAATTTTAAAGGATACTCCACATATATTTTTGAATATCCTCTCTTGTGCTCCTGCTCGGACTATATGAACCTGGGATCTTTCTCTGAAATTG
>JBCJKH010066926.1:24063-34956 GCA_039877255.1 Loriculus beryllinus | reverse complement strand
AAGACTTTACTGAATTTGGATTATTAAATTTATATCTTTATTCAACTGTACCATGTGAAGGAAACCAAATGCTGTTCTTGCTACCTAAAATCATATAGACACCACACTGAGAGATCTAATTTATGTAATAATTTAAAACAAAAGAGTAAACCTTGAACCTACTGAGAGAACTGATGGAGACAGAAGCAATTGATCCCAACTATATCTTTGTTCCATAATTCTATATACTGTCAAATCCCTCAAGACAGTGAAAATGAAAGGAGCAACTAATGGAACATTGGAATTATATGGTATTTCATGGGAACAATTAAGTGGATAGGACATACCACTTTTGCAAGCTTATGCGTTCCTTTCTGTTTGCAATTCATTTGCCAAATACATCTTTTTTCAACTCCACATACTTTTCAGCAATCAGAGTTTATGAAGGTAGAAGGAAGAAATAAGCAACTAGCTTCATAAAATAACTGTATTTTTATATTCATTGCTCATGCTAACTGATCCCTGACTGTATCATCACACTGTTTGAGAACAAGTCATGAACAACATATAGAATTATACCTGTGCAACAAGGAGTTATATGAACATCCACTCAACTTATATTTACTAACAAGAATGCAATTTTACAATTATTTCCAAATAACAAGGCATGTAGTCATGGTAGAATGAAAAAAAACCTCCCTCACATTCTAAACAAAGAACCTAACGTGTGTTTCAGCACCTCCAAAGGATTTAAAACCAAAAAAGGCAATCCAAGTTAGACCCAGCAATACTTGACACTCACAACTCTGCAAGTAGGCTTAATTCATTTTATGACTTCTACAGCACAAAAAGGTCAAAAAGATTCATTTTATGACTTCTACAGCACAAAAAGATTTGTCATCTACCAGCATCTTTTAAGACTTTGTAAATTGTCTACTTTATGTTTAAACCTTCTATATCTAGAAATAAATGTTAAAATTATCATTCTCAATTTTGAACAGGTAGTCATAAATGTCTGCCCTTCCAGTGAAAGCCTTTGGCTTTCACCATCAGCAAACAACAGACACCAGTCGTTATGTATTATTTCAATGATAAAAAAAACATCATTAGAAAAAATAGCCAGCTAGTTACCTAGTGCTAGTTACCTACTGTGGCTTTAATATTGTTAACACTCATGTTTCTGGCAGCAGGATCTAAGAAAAGTGCTAAGTCTGCAGCTACTTGTCACTTAAAGGTTGACAAACTAAGTTAACTTCAGTGTTTGAAGTATCCAAGCGCAAACATTTCTCATTCGAACAAGAGCATATTTATTTCCTTCCTAATGTCACTTTATTGTAAAATAAGCAATCTCAATACTATAAACACCTATCAAAACGCACTGATAAGCCATTATTATAGTTTACAATTTATAACCTGTACAGAGCCCACTGAACATACCTATACCTACCACTCCTCTACTTTAAATAACATTGATACTTTTTTTTATTACTTCAGGATCAGGAAATATTTGAAATATTGGACAAATTTTAACATCTGTTTTATAAAGTTGAAGCTTAAGACATAGTAAGATAAAAAAACCTGAAACAGACTTATTTTCATGAAACAATCCCCACACCCAAAAGAAACAGTAGTAAAATATGACATTCTGGATTTATTTCCATTACTTTTGTTGCCTGGCTTTAATAACATTAAGCATTTAATAGCACTAGAATAGTGTTAAAATACTTCTTCACAAAAAATCAAAAAAAACCCAAATAAAGCAACAAAGAAACAAATAAAATAGAACTGACCTATTATGAAAATTGGTCAATTACGCCTAGATGCTTTCATTTAAATGAAGGGGGTTTTCTGTTTAGACAACATGTAATAGGCAGACTTCACTCTTGAAGTAGTGTCAGTACAACTAAAATAGATACTATTTGGACAACTGTTAGCCTTTACAATTATTTAAGTCAACGTGTGAAAAGTTTGTGGCAGCTTTCTGTGCAAAATATCTTGTCAAAAACTTATTTCTCTGGTGTGAAAGAAGCAATAAACACATGAATAAAGGAAAGAGAAATTACCTTTTCTGCTGTTTTACAACAGGACTGAGAAAAAGACTGCCTGCATAATGACCTACAACAGGAGTGCAACTAGAGATCCTCCACACGGATGCATCGGTCCATGCTTTAACGGTTTTTCTGCACATGCCTATGTGACCACTATCATGCCAAATGTCTCTCTAAAGCAACTTATGATGGACAAAAATCTTTAAATGGTTACTCTACTAGGATAACACTTTAACATCAATGTGCTGTCTTATCACACAACTTTAATCCCTGTTTCCATAATAGAAATATTACAAAGAAAGAGGAGAAATTAAACAATTTATGAGTCACAGGCATGTGACACCAGTCAGTAAAAGGTATGGCAATTCCCTAGTAAGGCAGGTTCCATGCTTCATTTCATCAATACCAGGCAGAGCCTTGGAAATCAAACCAGTACATTCAGTAGCACCAAGCAAACCCAGCATGTAGAAAATCTGTCAGTACATAAATATATGACAATCTCTGCACCAAATTGTTTCTGGGATGATATTTACAATTACAAATCTTACACAATTAAATCTTAACTGCATATTCTACCACTTGGCATGCTGTTTTGCCCTAAGACATCTATAAGTATTATGTATATTGAAGTTTAACATAAATGCTTCCTTCACCAGTGGGATTCTTATTCACAAGCTTGAGAAAAAACCACAATTCCTGAAGTATAAAGCATATTCACATCTAAAAGAAATGGGTTTACTTCACAAACAGATTAACCACCAAGCTTTCCTCGGGTAACTGTGGAATTGAGGATGAATAGGTAATACCTTACGTCTCCTAGCCTATAACACAGACTTTTCCCTGAGAGCAGTGTCAAAGTGATTTCAAAATCGTTTAATTGAACAATGCATTTCCAAACAGGGGAGCAAGACAGGAGGAGGCTCTCAAATCCATAGATCATCCAGAAGGGATGAATTTCTATGTTTGTAATGCATCAGAAAGGCCTAGCAATGCCATACCAGCCCTACAGGACAGGCAGTGAACACAGAACTGAAGAGTAAGTCTTGGTAGGTAGAAGCAGACTTTGCACAAAGAATAAGATAGGAAAATCGGAGCATTTGGTACCAGGGAAACAGTGTGTTCTTAACTATTGACTCAGCTTTCATTCCTAAGATACTTCTTTTCAACAGGGATTGCTGTTAAAATGAAGTGAGATAAATTAATGTTGTTTGCAGGTCCAGAAAATAGCACCAGAGCTTGTTTATGTCACATAGCTGTACTATTTTCCTAACCTTTTGGTTTCCTGTGTGAGATACAAGAAAATCATCAGATAGCCCTGATAAAAACAGAAGTCACAAGATTATGATAGGATCCCAGCTGCCCTATGTAATAATTTCATTCCAACTTAAAAAAGCTAATTGATATTCAATTCACCAACACATTCATGTCAACAGCAGATTACTGGACAGGTTTTTCTAAATGAACATGACTACCTGACGGTTTTGTTAGCTCTGTTTATTAATCTATCTACATTAGGGAAATTAGAAACAAGTGAAATTCAGACAAACGATTTTATCTTTCTTTGCACTGGTAAAGTATAATATTACTTGTGTGTTCAAGTCAATCCCATTAGATTGGGACTTCAGTTGTGGAATCATAGAATAGTTAGGGCTGGAAAGGACCTTAAGATCATCTAGTTCCAGCCCTCCTGTCATGGGCAGGGACATCATAATTTAATGTTCTCCACTTTGCTGTTAACCTCCCTCTTCAAGAGAGATAGAAACTTCCCATAGGAGTTCATGAGGATAATAAAACCCACCCAAGGCAACCAATTCCTTCTTGCACTGCACTGATCCAAAGACCTAGCTTCTCTATTTGTAAATATGAAATAGTATTGCAGGTTTGTTGACTTCTCCCCAAGCCTAACTGGGAAGGTTGATACAAAAGCACCTTTCAACCTGGTCATCTGTTTCTTTCAAGTAGAGTGAGAACCAGAGTCAATACAGACATTTCCACAACAGCTCCTTTATATAAAGAAGTTTTGAAGAGAACAGCTGACAAAGTGACAAATGGGGACTGGGAAGACAGATGGCCACTGCTTACTCAAGTAGTTACTTAATAACCATAATGAAAAATTAGCTGTTTGGTGATTCCAAGGAACAGCATAGACAGATGTTAGAAGTACAAAGGCTGAAGCAACTGAAGAGTTTGTGCTTGACTGGCAACACAGCCCCATAAAGGGCTGTTTGAGCTCCAGGTCAAGAACTGAGGCAAGGGACCAGTTCAGGCTTTTTGGAAGGGCCCTCAAGGGTGTTCTCACAGATGCAGTCAGAGCTGCAGAGCAGGCTGCTTCTGACTGGCAGAGAACAAGAAACAGGAGTCTGAAACTCTGACATTCAGGCAAATCCACCAGACCAGATTGCTCAAAGCCCCATCCAACCTGGCCTTGAACACTGCCAGGGATGGGGCAGCCACAACTTCTCTGGGAAACCTGTTACAGTGTCTCGCCACCCTCACAGTAAAAACTTCTTCCTGACAGCTAATATAAATCTACCCTCTGTCATCTTAAAACCATTTCCATTTTCTACTGCTTCTGTAGCTCAGCATAACCTCCTAACTCTAGGCAGCTAAATGAGAGTTTACCTACATTCAACCCTTATTTTTACATCATAAAATGAAACAGGGCCATTCCTATTTTGTGGTCAGAAAAGCTAAAATACAGAAAGCAAAAAGCTCATATAGCCCACAAATGGCACATCTTGACTACCCTGCTTTCCCAAACTAACAATAATGCTAACGATGTCTGTATGAAGTGTTACAGAGGGTGGAAAAGCATAGCTGTTCAATCCCCATCTGAACCACCACTCAGAATTTATCCACAGGTCATATAAATGAGCCTTCAAAAGTGACAGGACATATCATTATTATGCATTACAGATCTATGCCAATGCCATATAAGCAGGATGAAGTCAATATTTCATACTCCAATAAAAAGATATGCTCCTTGATCTTGCTAATAACCTAAGAAAGCAAGTGACATACAGACGATAAGGGAGGGCTATCAAACTTACTGTTTGTATTTTTCCTGCTTGTTAAAGGTGATGATTAGTGATGATTTTAACTGTCAGCAGTTAAGTCATCAGTACAGCCACAAGCTGTACGCATATCAAAGCGGAAGCAGTCATGACTTTCAAAGGTGTCAATGCCCTCAATCAGAATGATCAGTTTTTCTCCTTTGCTTCCTGAAGTTGCATCTCATTTGCTCGATAAGTTATCTACTTTAGAAGTCAAATATTTACTATAGTTGGTTGTACTGCTGTAGTCTAAAAATGGCCATGATGTACAGGAAGAGTTTAGCAGAACTTATATGAAAAGAATTATCCAGGAAGGGCCACAAAGGCAACTCAGAAAACATGAGGTTAACATTTGCCTATATTGAATGTTTTCCTTTTTTTTAATGCAGAGGCTCAAAAAATATACCAAAGTAAGTGCAACTTACTAGAAGAAGTGCTGTTCCACTCCTGACATATATTCCCAGAGACATCCTAGGTTTATATTCACCATGATAAAATGTTTCTTATCTTCTTTGATTAAAGCCAGCCAGTTTAATGTTTTTCAGCTTTGTAATTCTCTCTTTCACTGCCTCGGTCTGTCACTTTTTCCACCGGGTCATCATCTATAATTTACGGTGTCAAGCACCAAGCTTTCACAGCATGAGCATTTTACAGGTGCTAGGTCAGGCTGTCAAGCTAAAGTACATGCTAATAACAGGTAGCTTTGAAAATCTTGGTCTCTTTACTTACAGCAGAACATCAGCATGAAGGCTCAATTGTTTTTACAAAATAATCAGGTTTGCAATACTTCCAACATTCTCAACACCTAAACATACAACATCCTGTCATTTACTTGACAGGAAAGAAGTTTTGACTATCTAACCAAAGATCAAATTGCTTTAAAAGATAGGACATCATGGAGCACTCATCTCTACTACAGGCAGACTTTGAGCTTTGAATGCTATATACTTTTAATGCACATACATGGAGACCAAATTTCAAAGATAACTGAAGAGCATAAAATGGATCTGAGAATGCCATCATTCATGCAGCAGACTGTTATGCCTGGTCTGCTGAATAATTGATCTAACATTTAACAATACATAATTACCCTGGTTTTTCCTTTTGTGACTATATGATAAGCTAAATGAATAAAAACTTTTCATCTGATTTGACATCAAGAAGAAAAAGGAAAAATATTACTTTTCCCATATTATTTTAGGGTTTTGTTTTTTTTTTTCAAATTTTCTAGAGTGCAAGAGGTAATTGAGATATGATGCAGGGAATATTTTTTAATCTATTTCTTCCTAGTCCATAGCTCTTTAAATGGCAGCAAAAGAAAAAAAGAAGTTGGAACCTAACAGCATATTACTAATACTTTTTTAAAGATAATTAACAAAAAATCCTTCCTTCTAAAACAGTGTAAAGTAAGAACAGTCACTTCTGATACGACTGAAAACAGACTTCTTAGTAACAAGGGGTTGTCATGTGTAACACGCACGAAGGTGGAATGTATTTGTGAGACTTCCACTGCCCTGAAATGATGCGTCTTGGGCTCGATGATTTGGCAGGTATAGCACTGCATTGCTACTGCTGGAATTGCAGTAGCACTCTCTGTGACTTATTTACTTCAAAGCACCACTTTGAAAGGCTACTTCAGACTTAAGTGCCTGTTACACAACCCAGTGATGCAAGAGGAATGTCACTGAGGATCGCTGGAGTGCTGCCAAGGGGCTTTGAAGGCAATGCCAAATATAGCCTATATAATACTACCTCCACACTGTTACTGCAGAATACAAGAACTTGGATATTTGAATGATTATCACACAGGTAATAGCTGAATTAAAATTTGATTTATACCTTTTTTTTTTCAAAAGCTGTGGGGTTTTCTCCTCTTTTAAATTCTGCCTGAAATGTTTGAGCCCAGAAAATGCAAGAATAGGACAAAGAGCACAATGACTGAAAAGATGAATTACTCTACTAAAGGAAAAATAGAGGATAATTTAAAACTTACTCTTTGCTACTATCTGAAGACTATAATATAGGGAAAATGCTCAGTTTGTCTGGATAGGCATCATGGTTTAATCCCAGCTGGCAACTAAGTACCACCCAGCCACCCATGCTCCCCTCCTGCTGTGGGATACGAAGCAGAACTGAAAAAAGGTAAAACCCATGGATTGAGATAAGAACAGTTTAATAATTGAAATGAAGTAAAATATACTAGTAACAACAACAACAAAAGGGGGGGATAAAAAGAAACAAAAAAAACCCTAAACAAGTGATGCACAACACAATTGCTCAGCACCTGCTGACCAATATCCAGCCCAACTCCAGCAGCAATTGGTCCCCTCTGGGTAACTCCCCCCCAGCTTCTATTTCTATACTGGGCATGGAATGCCCTTTGGCTATTTTGGGTCAGGTGTCCTGTCTCTGCTCCCTCTTGGTTTCTTATGCCCCTCCTCACAGGCAGAGCATGGGGAACAGCAAAGTCCTTCATTTCAAGTAAGGACTACTTATCAGGAGCAACTGAAACACAGTTGTCACATTATTCTTCTCAGAGTAAAATCAAAACACAGCACTGTACCAGCTACTAGGAAGAAAAATTAACTGTACCCTAGCAAAAACCAGGTCATAAGTCTATCCAGTATATCAGAGAATTGTAGCACTACAGAATCATAGAATGGTTTGTGTTGGAACGGACCTTGAGATCATACAGTTCCAGACCCCCACCTCCCCCCCCCCGCCATGGGCAAGGACACTCACACTAGACCAGGTTGCTCAAAGTCCCATCCAACCTGGCCTTGAACACTTCCAGGGATAGGGCATCCACAACTACTCCAGGCAACAGCTACCTTTCTGAGCAGCAAATACACATTACCAGCTAAAATCCAATTTTTCAGGCCCCAGTATTGCCAAGTCCTCCTCCACAGGGCTGCTCTCAATCCTGTCATCCATCACTCCGTATTGATACTGGGGCTTGCCCCAGCCCAGGTGCAGGACCTTGCACTTGGCCTTGTTGAACTTCATGAAGTTTACATCTATTTACATACTTATGTATCCAGGACAGACATCTATAATCTAGTGTGAAAGTTTTTAACAACATGATAAAAACCAAGGCTGAAAAAATACTACTGCCCCTGTACATTTTCCCAAGTAAGCTTGTTACACATAAGTACTCTGAAAAGCATATGAAGAATGCAATTTATGCTGCTGCTTTAGGAAATTCTGTAGCTCACAGACTCCCTCCTTTAAAGCCCCAACATACACAGCTCCATATTAATATTCTGGTTTCAACTTTAAATGAATATTTTACCAGACGTAATTAAAGAGAACTGAGTTTCTCAGTAATCTAAAAGAATTATCATTAACGCAAGTTTTTAAATTCTGCTAATGAAACCTTCCAAAATGGGACATTTTGCTATTCTAGTTTCCTTTAAAAGAAACACACTACAGTATGATTACATGCCTGCTTACTGATATGGGGTAGCGCCTAAACCAGCTTCCTCCTCCTCCAGCTCCTCTTGCGGAGTAGAAGCCCTTTGAGACAGTGGGCTGATTTGCAGTGCCTCTATAGCACTAGCTGCCCTAAAAGTCATAAATAAGAAAGACAGGAGAAGAATCACCCAGTACACCCACCCCTAGGACTTACTGCACTGCAGGTGTTACGCAAGACTTGCAGAACAGATAATTCAAGGGGTTTGTCTTGCCTAAAAAGGGTCCCTTTCTGATTTTAAAGGGTGATATTTCTATCTGCAGTCAGTCAGTGTCTAGTTGGGACCACAAAGAATATGGAAGTAAACCTGGAGAAGAAGAGTACAGTGTTACCTGTGAAAGACGCAAATAGCAAAGCACCAAGAAGGAAGAGGCACTGCAGAGCAGCAGCAGGTTAGTTGTTTATGGCAAGGCTGAAGGACACCCAGATTAACAAACTCTTACGACCAAAAGCCAGATGGTTAAGAACAGGTATTTTTCACCCAAAGATCAAACGAGTGGACATTACAGTTAAGAAAAAACCCAATGAAACCATAATGCTGCGGGAACAGGATTTTGATGAAAGTGGTTAAAGATCAACAAAATGATGGTGCCTACGGAGCAGAGAATGGATTGAGAGGGTGGACTAGAGCAGTCATACAAGGAATTTTGCAAGAACATAATATGCAATGAACACTGACTGTTAAAAAGAAACACGTTTCTTATCCTTTGCAGATCAGGAATGACGTACAAGTTGGAAAGGGGAGGCAGCTAACATGTTTTCATGTAATCTGCTTTCTTTAAAACAACTTGCCACCAGAATTGTATCTAGATTTGAAATTATATCATCAGTAACTGATTTGTCTAAAATTCTAAATCACAGTCGTTCAAAATCTGGCAATTTACAGGACATGCTAAAACTACAACAACTGAAGTTGTCTTCTCATTTCACACCACATGATAGAAGCCTGTCTGCAAGAAACAAGGTTTCATTTCAGTAATGGTAGTTATTCTGGAGCAAACAATATCCTCAACAGAGTTAGAAAACATTAAATTAAGACTGTTAAATCTAAGAACAGAGGTTTTTTTTTACTTGCATATATTTTCTTTCTACCTGTAAAAAGGATTAGAGAGATTATAGTGAGAATTAAATAAGGAATGAGATGAAGAGAATCAATATTAAAAGGAAGTATTTTAGGGTGAAAAATAAGTACACAATTACATCCCAAGTTGAAAAAGGCAACCATAAAGGGAGATCATGCCTAAAAGTGAATACAAATTCATTACACATATTATGGAAACCCATACTGATTTAAGGCCTCTTTTCTTACAAGAGCTAGCTAGCAATTTGAAATACTGTTTGTTACTCTTATTTTCCCATCTGTTGAAAATCATTCTCAGACTATTAATGCAATACTATCTCATGGCAGGTTTCTCTACCCTCTACATGAATGCAATCAATTATTGTTTAACGCTGCTTCCTACCAACAATAATGAATGCCCTGATCAGAATCTCAGACTGCTTTTTTGATTGTCCACAGTCTCTTCCTTTCCACAACACAGTGCTTGCTCTCAATCAGAACAAGTGATTTAAATCTCATACTTAATTTAAAACAGATGAAGGGGGAATTTAAGATGTTTCATTTGCGTAAATGCCAAATTTATAACAATGAATATTATCTTTTATATTACTATACAGCTTAATTTATTTCATCTAAGAGCAATAAAACAGAGTAAGTACTGAGCGATCCTAATAGCCAAGCAGAATCAAATTATGGAAGAAAAAGCTGACATCTGAATTATAATGCATTAAGGTAAAATTATAGCTGAATTTGAGGATAATTTCATTCGATTTGAGTCTGAGAATGCAGTACTTCTTTCAGCCTTATTTCAGAATTATGCAAACTGCAAAGCATTTTGAATCTATGAAAATTCTGAAATATTATTTGTGGAATTATAGTTAAGATATTATTAAATTATTATCTGTGTGGCAACACCACACTGGTAGTGAACATTCCAGCTTATCATGTACATCTTATTGCAGAAATGTCAGAAATAAATCTGGGTTAGGAAACTGAAACCAACACAAAAGAGTTTTTAGTTGCTTTAAATAGAGAGCAAAACAGGTGGGGAAGTGCACGAAAGGCATGCTTTCAAGACAGACAGTATTTAACCGTGCAATTTGTAATGCAGTTCCTCAAAGGTTCGTCATGAGGCTGATCTTATTTAAGTAATACCCTTGGGCAAAGCAGGCTAGTTCTAACGAGATTTATTTTCATGGGAAAAGTTGGGAGGCACTGTCAACACAATTGCAAGCTGGAACACTATATGGGGGGGCTATGGATAGAGAAGGAATGATCCTT
>JBCJKH010066926.1:0-23963 GCA_039877255.1 Loriculus beryllinus | reverse complement strand
GGGGCTATGGATAGAGAAGGAATGATCCTTCATATCAAGGATAACAAAGAAGAAAGGGCATTGAATATAAATCATAAGACAGTCCAAAGGGAGCCAAGGAGAATTTTTGTGTAAAGTGGGAGCCTAGCGGCAGACAGAAAAGGTAAGGTGTATAAGTATTAGCTGATGACAGACCAACCAAGGACCAATCAAACATCATGGGAACAGAGAAAAATGCCATCACAGAAAGTGTCAGGTATTTCTAATGCAATTACTACTATTGCACAAAGCACCAGTAAAACCTCACCAGCAAAGTTGCATATGGATCTGGCCACCTCTGTTCAAGAAAGAATGAATTAAAATGGGATGAAGAACAAGCAAAGGCAACTGTAACTGTGAGAGTGATCAGACATCTCTTGAATGAGAGATGAAAACAGCATACCAGAAGGCCCCAAAACCCAACCCAAACCCAAAAGATGAGATATCACTCCTCCTGCAACAGTGCCGCTGGATAAAACTGGAGAATGGAAAGATGTTCTTAAGCTCTGGGACACCGCCAGCATGAGCATAAATAATAAGCACTAATAGATGCAGTTTATAAACACATTTTAATTTCATAGCACTGAAAATCAGAACAAATTCCCAATAGGAGCAATAAAGGAACATCACTTAAATAGATTTAAGATGAAAAGAAATCATTTTTTTTATACAGCATCACAGGGGGCATTTGCTTGCGGTAGCAGCTCTTTCCCAATCATATGTTACAGTCAACAGAGCCTCTCGACGCACTGTAAGAAGTCTTAGTATGTACCACTAACACAAATGCTAGGGGTTTTTTTGGTCAAGAACAATTAAAAAAAAAATCTTTCAAGGCCAGTTCCGTTACAGTAAAATAATTTACTCATCTCCAAGAAAATCAAGCTATCTGCTGAAAGACAAACTGACTCTTCCATTGCTAATTTGATTTCCTGTCTTTGAAGCCGCTGGTAACTTGTCCCCTCCAACTCTTTTCCTTTTGGAACACAGTAAAAAGCACTTAAATAATTCTTGAACCCTTTTCCCAGAACCGCAGTATAGATCTTTTTGAACTACTGCATTTATCTTTTAACGTTAGTCTCCAAAGGACATAACCCACATTATGGACTAATAGCCTGTAAAACTGCATTTTATGAACTGTAGCCGTTTTGAGCAATAAAAGTGGAATCAACGGACTCACGCTGATGACATTCCTTCCCTTCCCTATTTATTTATTATACTTTTGAAATTATGTTATTTTAAAAAAGCACCAGAACCTTCTTGGAGCCCACAAATCTGGATGCTTACACCTAGGGATGAAATTGAGCAAATTATGTTTTCCTGCTAAAATTAAACCCAAACTTTTGTCAATTAGAATAGCCATGTAAGAAAATCAGGAGAACCTGATTTTTTTCTCCTCTTTCTTCCTTTTTGCTCCTCCCCCTTACAAAAATGTAGTTCCATCTCATTATCTGAAACAAATGACAGCTCACTGCTATTTTAGGAAGTTTAGCTATAAATTGTACCACTTAATTGCAATAATAGTCATATTTATGTTCCTTACAGCTGCATAAATGTTTACCTATGCTCAGAGAACACTAACCCATAAAGCTCATCAGCAAGAATTTTACTTGATTCATGAAGCATTTCATATCCAGACTATTCCTTAAATTCTTTTCATAGTTTTCGTTTAAACCAGGCCAAAAAACTTTTAACATATGCTCCATGTGGTGAAGGCCCCAAAGCCCAAACATTCAAAGTCATTTTTTGTGCATGCTGAATAACTTGGAACTCAACCTGAGCTACTTCCTGGCAGCTCAAATAATCAGGTCATTTGGACAATGCAGTCACTGAATTTGGTGTAATTGCATCTCATTTGGACATAAGAACACCAAATAACAGAAAAAAAGAATTCCTTAAGTCAAAGACTCAAGCATCCATAATCATAGTTGGAAGTTTAAATACAGTAGCATGAAAAGCAGATGCTTAAGTGAAGGCTATTAAGAAGAAACTGCCTATAGCAGTTTCAGTTGGGTTTATTTCTTTTTCCTTTCCTAAAACACCAGTCTGTAAGAAACTAATGAGAAAGTATATTATATAAGTGAAGAAAAAAATCTCCAATCACAAATTGCTCTGGCAGTCTCATCTGACCTGGAGAGGTAAAAAATTCTTATCTGCTCAGATGGTGGCAATTGGTCTTACTTTGAGAATATGAGCAAGACACAAAAACCTGTTCCCTGTAAAAAGGTTTCGCCTTATACAGGAGATCAGAACACTTCACCCAAATGCCAGTATTGATTTTAACCAAGTTCTAGTGTTTCTAAAACAAAAATCCTGTAATAAAAAGGGAAAAAAAAAGCCAACAAACCCACAAAAAAAAAAAAACCCACAAAAAAACCCCAACAAGCTTCTGCTTAACAGCAATAACCCCAAACTACCAATTCTGCTCCCCTGTCTTTCCCATTCCCAGTCTTTGGTATTACTTGGATACACTGTGATATTAGTATCATTCATACTCCACATCATCAGCATCATCTGGTAGATGTCTGGTACTTATACCTGAGCTCTGTAACGCAGCTGCTCCAGTTTTATCCATTCCCTTTATGACTTCTATACAAACCAAACACCACACTTTTGAATTACAGTGTCCTTAATTTTATTTACATAACGGAGTGCAGTTCCAGATGACTCACTTCAGTCATCCCTGTGTGCAAACGGACATACAGTATATTATTTTTGTGCTCTGACATAAAATTGCTATTTGGGGATTTTTTTCATTCATTCCTATTTCAGGAATTTCAGGTGAATTAATTGGACCTTTCAACTTCATAGGTGAGCCCCTTACATAAATGAAATAATCTGATTCTGTCAACATTTGCCTAACGCAGCCCAAGATATCACTTGCCTTGGTGTCCTCACCCAGGTACTTTTCAGCCAAGCTACTTCCTAGCTGGTTGGTCCCTACTATATACTGCACTGGATTGTTGTTCCTCAGGTGGAGAACTTGTCACTTCCCTCTGCTGAACATTATGAGGTACCCATCAGCACATTTCTCCAGATTGTCAAGGTTCCCCTGGATGGCAACACAACTTCAGGCATATCAACAACCCCTCTCAGCTTTATGCCATCAGAAAACTTGCTGACAAGTACATGATCCCCTCAAACTGCAAAAGTCAGCTTTAAATCAAAAATACAAAACCAAGTGCAAACTCCAAAGAATCTTCAGCTTTTCAGCAGTAATACCAACACGCAGCTCTTTCCCAAACTATTATTTGAGCAGGAAAAGATACTTATTGGAATTGAAAAGCAGAGAGGTAGGGTTAACAAGCCTCTTGGGACTTCTCAGTCACTTTTAGTTATGAACTGGAAAAGGCTTAAATTTTTGCGAAGGCCAATTGGGTAAAAAGATCAACTTGGTAATCCTGTGCAAGAAGGTAAAAATACCGTTCTGCTTTAAAAACTGACTGGAAGGTAAAACGAAATAGGAATAAGCAGCTAGATACTGTTAACAAAACAACATAGCAAGATGAAACAGCACTCTTCGTTAGGATCACTGTTTGATATATTTATAGAAATGAAATTACTAAAGACCAGGATCCTCACATTCTTCTCCCTTTAAAAGAATGCAAGTCAGGTGCAATCATGCTTAAATCACAGTAGAGTAAAACAAGTGTATAGAAGAAAAATCATACATTATTTTTAATTCATCTAAACATTCAAGCAACTTGGAATTTCATCTCACACACAAAAAAAACCCAACAGAACAAATTGGGTTCCACATAGAACAAAGTGGACTATAAAACATTCAGCCATTCATGCAAAAGCCTGAACAACCAGAGGAGCTATATGCTCATTAACCTTTAAAGCGTATGTACCATGATCCACCAGAACCAAGAACGGAGGTTCAAATGTAAATCAGGAAGATGACTGCCTGCTGTCACTAAGTTTTAACATTATCTATGTGCAGTTCTAAATGTTAACATCTAATCAAGCCTAATCTATTATTAATTTTCTTTTTTGTTGTCAAAATATCCACCTGTGGCACCAGTTCCAAGCAGCTTTTATTTCTTGAGGCACCTCTCAAGTATATCTGAGTACAGCTATTAAAAATAATTCCCTAATCTGCTTCAATATAATGGAAACCCACTAATGCTGAGGCCTCAGGACATTACTTAAAATCAAGACTACTTGTTACAAAATTAGTAAGGAAAACTATTACTAGTAAAATGAACAGGCTAAGCATTAGTGGAACTCTTGATGTACTGCGGCAGCAACAAGTGTGCCATGAGAAAGGAACAGAATAGGAAAGTAGCTACAAGTGGGACTTCAATTCTAACTATTGTTATGGCTTATGTTACTTAACTCTCTCTTCTTTTACCATCATTTTTGCCTTTTCAACATTTCCTGAACTAAAATGTTCCAGGTCAGAGTTGACGTGGACTTCCACCAAAAAAACAAAACAAAACAACAACAAAAAAAACTGTTCAAACATTTCCAAGAGTGAGAGAAAGCAAGGAAGTATGTATTGCACCTTTACTTAAGGAACAGTTGCATTTCTGATTTCACGCATCCCGATATACATTCACTAACATCGTCTGCTATAGGCTGTTATCCAAGCTAAACATATTCGCTATGGAAATTTGAAGTGTTGGCATTTCCAAAGCTTACCTATGCTTAGGGAATTCCATCCTTAACAGAGTCTATGTATCAATTTGACTGTGCTGATACTGTTACCATAGAGGAATTAAGCATACTCCATATTAAGACTGCCAGACTGCATAAGATGGTCCTATCATTGGATTTTCTGGCTTTCAAATCAACAAAAACAGAAAACTGTCATCTCTATTCTCTGATCTCAGCCAGAGCTCAGAGAGAGTGGAAGGACAAGGGAGAAAAACATTCGCAAACAAATGCAGCAAAATGAGGTATGGAACCATAAAAACATAGAAATAGAAAGGAAATTGTGGGCACTGATGGGCAGAGACATTTAGCGGAAGAATGAGGTTAAGAAAGGTAAAAAAGGGAAGAAAGGAAAGGACTATTGAAGTAACAAAAAGAGCCACAGAATGGGAAGTCATGACCATTAGAGCTCTTATTCAGCCTACAGAGGACAACCCTGGTGTGTTACCTGAAAATGAGCCAATTTTACTTGCAAGTTTCAAAATTCCTTTGCTGCTTAGCGTAATCTACTGGCAAGGTGCATGCCTTCATTACTGTCTAATGATTATGCCATGGATGATGGTACCTCTAGTGCCTTAAGTAATTTAGATCATTTACAGAGGATTACACCATTAATCTACATAATCCACCATCTCATGTGAATGATATATAAAGAACAAGAGAAAAAGTGAACTTTTTAGAACATAAAAATTGCAATAGGAAAGGAAATTTCGTATTAACTACATTTTTATGCTATTGGGATTAGCAAGTCCCACACTTGAGAAGTTAGGAAAAGCCAGAACTGAAGTATTCCCTACAGCTCACAGTCTACACCAAAGACAGCTGGTTCCCAAGCCTGTGGGTGTCAAACAGCTCCATGAGCCAGCTGGCCGAGACTTAGCTTTGAGGTTGAGGCCTTGACCTCAGGAAGGCCACTGAGAGACTAGGCACACAAAATGGCAAGAAAGTTTCAGATCCTTAATTTGTGTGGTACAAATTCACTTTATCTGAATTTTGATATATTATGACTTATTAAAATAGGATCAAAGTATTCTTAGCAAAGAACAATTTAATTATACTGAGGAATATCAAAAATACAAAAAGAAAAAGAAAAAACACACACACAAAATAACCCCACCAAACACCAAAACCCAATGAGTTTTGCTGAAGACAGCACTGAAAGCCATCTACCTCTGCACATGAATAACTAATTCCTTGAAATACGCAGAGGGTGTCACAAACCAGCCACCTAAGAGAAGAGCTTGGGCCTTTAACTCTTCTCTTTAGTACAGTTGGCTATAAAAACACAGAACACTCATTCAAAAGAATACTGTGAAAAATAGTAGTTTAGAAGAGATTCAACACTCAAAAAACAACTGCATGCAGGCTGCTTGCACAGAACCATGTATTAAACAACGGCAACAGGAAATGCTGGACTCCTTCCAGCCACCAGCACTCATTTCTCTATACTAGATGAGATGGCCTTTAGATAGCCTATAGAAAAATGTAGTATATGATAAAATCATTATATTCATCTGCATCAAGAGGAACCATTAACATGACACAGAATACCATCTGATTTACTTGCTGACTTTTACAGTCCAAGATCTCTTTAGAAGCAGTTTTCATACAATACCTCTCTCTGATAGACCTTTTTCTTTGTGCAGTATACACAATCATCCCTCTTCCTCTGAATACAACACATCTTTATCACTTCCGATACAACCATTTTACAAAAGCAAAGTCCTACCCTTAGCAGGAGACATTGTTTCTGTATTTCTTAAAGAAGCAAATTAAGCTAATTCTTTCTGAAATATTTTGCCTGGAAATCTGACATTTTATGACCTTTTTTATCATATACAAAAATCACAGGATAAACATTCCTCCTGTTGTCCTTGCAGCAACAGAGGTTGGGTCTCCCATCTGAGCTGATGGCAGTTTGCGTGAGTTTGGCTCAGAAGCTCACATGTGCCACACCTCTCATCACGTTTCTTCTTTCCTAGATGCCAACAGAATTCATGTTTACCTAAATTAAATGTTCCTCTACAAAATAAAGTCCACTGAACTGAATGATTACATCTAACATAACTCTGACTGGGTGTTCCTACTATAACACTCTGGCACATAAGCATTTAGCACCTTCAGTAATACAAACAAAAGCAACCTAGCAGAGACACTGGTTTTACATTTCCCTCACTTTGCCTTCAAAGATCTTCATACCTTGCTGTGTCTGGCTGCTGAAGGACTATGCAATTCCATATGGTCCCACTTTGACTTGCAGAAGAAGTGCAGGATTCAAACCACATTCTGAAATACAAATCCCTCATCCAGATGCTTTTCATGCAGTCTATTCCCAGCCACAAAGAATGCAAGCACTACAGGGAAAAATTGTTAGGTCTCCTTTCATACTTTTTTAATATGTCCAAAAATATATTTGAACTATTTAATTCAAAACTTCAGCATAATTTTTCCTGTAGAAATTGATTTTAAACCACCAGCTGGAACCCACCGGGAAAACTGACTTGGGAAATTTCAGAGATAATCACTTTTACCAAGATTAAAACACTAGCACATTATTTTACGGAATGCTTTCGACTCATTCTTTTATTCCTTTATTTTAAGCTAAGAAGCAACCAGCAGTCAGAAAACACAAATTACAGCAGCAAATGCACTCTAACCAAGGGTTCCCAGCCAAAACAAATCACTCATTACATGCATCAATGATACTATTTGCTGTATGTGACTTTTCCCCTTTTGTTCTAGGTGCAGAAGCCATTAAATGGATTGAGATGGTAAAGCTCCCAGTAAATATGCCTTTTTCTCTGTCCTCATTCTGTGTGTGCACCTTCACAGTGGTTTGTTACAGGTGGCACCTACTGTCCATCTTTCTTTTTGCAATGAAGTGACACAGCACTGACTTTATCCTAAGCTAAAACCTCTATAATTTAAAAAAACATGTCGGCATGAAGGAATGCTCTATTACAAATGCAGTTAACAGATCTATATATTAAAATCTTCACCTTGGATTGCTATGCTTATATTAGTGCATCTCACACAAGTATTGCTTATGCTACCCAACAGAGCTGCACTGACCTATCTGCTGTGCAGGAGCTGCTGTGCATTGTAGCTACTGCGCATTCTTCATTAATCTGGTATTGCTCTTTTAGGAGAGCCTGGCACCTTCAACACAGACACACTGTCTGGCATTCAGTCAATTTAGAACAAATAAAACCACCCCTCTTGTAAGGAAAGAACTCTAAAGCAATAATTTCTCTTTTAAAGAGTATTACATCTTTAAATTCTTGTTTCTTCCTAGAGACTTTTAAGTAGAACCTTTAAGTATGAACACGTACAACATGAGGGACAGTGGAAGAGAGAAAAAGCAAAAGTGGGTGGAAGGAGAGGAGAAGACCACCAACTTTTCCCATGTTTTTTATGCTGGGACTGTTTTGTATGAGCTGGTACAAGGAAAAGAGATCCATGGACCAGCCCTGATCATGAATCTTCCCCACAGCAGCATCCTGGAAAGCACGTACAGGCTTCTATGTTGCACCAGCCACCCTTAACCCCCATGTTTTCCAGAATATTTCAAGCAACACCAACACTACAAGTAAGGAAATGTTAAGAATCATGAAGCTAGTGAATGAACGGCCATGGCCCACTCGGGTGGGTAATACAAACAAAATCAGGATTGAATCTTTCCTCAAAACTTCAGTTTGTCTCCTGCTTTGCACAGAGATAAACCACAGTAACACATAACTTTGAAACACTGTGTGGTGCTTGGCAGAGAAGCATATGTGGGAAAAGCGAGGGATAATGGCCAGAAAACACTGGGATAATAAATAAAAAAAATTAAAAAATTAAAAAAAATAAAAAAAAAAAACAAACCACAATTTGTAACATCCTATTCCTCACAGATTTTCAGAGAACAGAAAAAAGAAAAGATTCAAATCAAAGGTCTTTCTTTTGATTCACCTTATTTCAAGCCTGTGTTGGAAGTTTCATACAGTATATACTATCTTGGTTTGTATCTCGTGATTTTTTTAATAACAAAATGAATCAAGATTGATTCAAGAACTGAATCAAGGTTTCAGAATGGTTGTTAAACGTGAATTTGACCTTTTCATATTTAGAGAAAAAAATACATGTTAAGTCCTCAGATTATTCTACAGAAAGGAAATTTAATTTTCAATCTAGATATAATTTCCCCATAAATGTAGAGGGTTTTGATTTTTAAATCTAGCCCTACTGGACTAAATGTCAGTTGAGAATTTTACACCACTTCTTAATCTAGTCTTAGTTTAAAGATCAAAATACCGCTGCTTTCTTTAAATACACGTAATAATTATTGAGCAGTATGTATTTAGAATGTGAATAAACTCATAAACCAAAGTAATAGTATCTGCTGGCTTAAGAGTTGAGGCATATTATGGCATACTGTAAAACAATTGTTTAAAGAGTAGAAAACAGTATTGTAAGCTTAGGAAAAACACACCCATGCACTGCCTGAGTGTGTGGGGGTTTTTTTATTATCTATATAAGTATCTAAAGCATCATAAAAGTAACTTCATTGATTAAAATTCATACTTCTCTATTTATTGCATTATCACCATTGTCAGGGTATTCAGTACCTTTATGGGTTTTTAGCAGGAAGACAGAATTTAGTCCAAATACAAACATCCAAGACAGTAAGCAACAGAAATGCTAACACACACTAGTACTGTGTTGTGGGTGAGAAAAAGCAGCAGGATTTTCTTATGAAGCGGGAAAAACTTCAGGGGTTTTTGTTTTGGGTTTTGTTGGGATGGTTTTGGATTGTTGTTATTAATACAATGGATTAGCAAGCTTCAAACATCCATATAAAACATGCAGTTATTTGATTTAAAGCCAAGATTGCTCTCTAAACTGTGATCTGTAACACATTCAAATTAGTATTTACATTACAAATGAATGCTGGATCAATTGAAGTGACTTTTCTTTAATGCCTACCTATTTTGAACAGACTTCAGATGTGGAAAGAAGGTGCTGCAAGGTTGATAATGAAAGCGCATTTGCAACAAGTATAGGATTGTTGGAGTAAGTGGTAGCCTGGAAGACTAAGGGGATTACAAAAGAAATAAACCAGCAGAAGGTAATTTCACTGATAAATTTTCCAAACTTCTGTATGGTCTGGAAATATTCTGGCATCATTACAACAGCAGACAGAATGGTGATTACCTTGAGGAATAAGTACTGAAATGAAAGAAGCATTCAGAAATGCACTTTAAAAGCCCTGAAAATAATAATAAAAAATTAAAGGGAAATCTTTAGGCTTTTAACAGTTCATACAAACCTCTGCCAACTAAGAAAAAACAAACATTGATAGGAAAACCCTGAATTTTACACAAGTTACCAAGATTCAAGTTCACAAAACCAAACAGTAAGGAAGTGGCACTCAAAATTAAGAAAACCATCTAAAAAAAAGGACTGGAAAAATAACATTCCCATAAAGTTGAGCAAGTTGATTTGTATGGACCAGAAAGAAATCCGGTAAAGAATTTCATGCTTATATCACGTAAGAGAAATCCTTTTAGTAGCAATTCTTTGTTTCAACACCTTACCGTAAAGATTGGCATATCATTTACAAGTTCAAAACCAACTTCTGAAGATCTTACTGTCCACAACAGATTTTTCTTGACCTCTCTTACACAATAAAGTGGTTCCTGAAGGTCAGGACAGATTTCGGACAAATACTTTGTTTTCCCTACTTGTCTGTTTTAGCATGTAAAGACGCATAACAAACAAAAGGCCAGCCTCTTTGTTGTGTCAGTGTTAAGCTAGAGAAATCCAGTGATTCTAACAGAAATATCCCATCTCACACACAGCTGGAAGAACATATCCTAACATAGCTATGATATATTGGGACACAAGAACAATAAAATGCTTCTTATACTGCACATGTGTATCAGTTTCTAAATATCATCAATCAGTTGATATTGATTGATATTGAAATTGAATACTGATTTACTCTATACCTTACACATAATTTACTGAACTTTAATACTTTTCCTAAAGTTCTCAAGTGAGAAGTCCAGTATCAGGTACCCTAAACAAACCAAACAGAGTTCAGATCTAGGTAATTAGATTCAAAAATATGTATCTGGAAACACAGAGGAGACTTCTCTAAGAAAATAAAATCAGTTTCCTACATGCTTTTACCTTCTCTCATTTGCAAACTATTTGACTTGCCAAAAGACACGTTGTCTGGCCAAAAATTAACTGTTAAACTCACAGGAACAGAAGAACGGTCATTCTGCATCAAACTCAAGGTGTATCTGATCCAATTCTGAAGGCCAATATGAGAGCAGCCAGCAGCAGATGCTTTGAAAATGACCTCAGAAGAGTAGGCAGATGCAGGACAGTCATCCCCTCTGCACCGGTGTCAACCTGTTTTCTAGGAACTGTAGTGGCTTGTTTCCTGATGCAGGCAAGATGCTGACAAACTGGAAACACTGATCTCTGAATAAATCATGAGAGATGGAAAAACCACTGCTCACTAACTCTTCCACTTGTTTTTCCTTATTTCCCTATAAGGCCAAGTTATACATATATATATATATATATATATATATAAACAGGTTTGGAAACATCTTAGTTCTTCTGTGATGTTCCGCCACCCTCACATTCCAGGAGCTACTGTGCCAGCTGGGTTTCAAACTGTATCTGCTCAAGCCACACATTTAAATATTTATTCTTTCCATACCAATCATTCTCATTTGTCCAAAACAAATTAACAAAATATCCAAACAGCACTCAGTGCTGCCATATACACCACCAGGAATATATCATAACGTATTAATTGCAAATCTGTTCATCTCATACTTATGGCATACAGATCAAGGCTTTTGGATAACAAGTCATTTTATGCATATCTACAACCACCAGAGTTCCCAAGTCTTCGTTTAGCGCTCCAGTCCATATGGATGTGGGGCACAGGGGTAAAAATCTTTTTTAAATGTCTTAAAAGCTTGAAACAAAAGTACTAATTTGCTCATGGCTTTAGCTGCACACTTAAAAAAGGAATGACACACGTCTACTGCAGTGGTTTTGCTTATTTTCTCATTTTTCATAATGATGTAAATACAAAAACTACAAGCTGGATAACTGAGCAGCATAATCCACCAGGACAAGTACAATACAGGCAGCAGCATAGCCTGACAGGATCATAAATCCTCTAAGTAAGAGATCTCCTCTAGCAGCAAACCATGAGTTTCAGAGAGAATTTCAGTCTCTACAGACACTTAGTCCTTGGTCTCCTTATTACTACAAGAAGGTTCTGAGTGCTGTATTCAAAAAGAGCGCTTATCTGTGATGGATTGCACTTATGTAAAAATAAATACGTGAATAAAAATAAGCCAACTTCTTTGAACCCATGAATAACTCAAGGTCATTAGTAATCTGCCTGAGATTTCAACACCAGAATCAAAAAGCTTTATTACCTACTTTGAGCTACCCAATTTACATCAACTGTAATCACTGTGAAAATAAAGGCCATAAGAATTTCGGAACTGATATCTGACATTATTTCTTACCTCAACTTTTTTTGTTAAGAGGAAGAAAATTCATACAAGTGCTTTTTAGAAGGAAGCATAGAAAGACCAACCTTGCATAATCTGAGATACACAGGTACCTGATCAACTTGAAAAAGCAACAACTTCCTTTTACAGCTCACTGACAGATGTGACAGCTTACAAACTCATCAAGTTCGACAGTTTACTTCAGAAATGAATTGTCTGGTGGTACATAATGGCTACCTTATGTAGCCATTATCTTTTAAACTACAGCTTAAAAGAAGCCAGGGTACAAAAGTCTTTCCTGGTTTACATACATGTGGAAACATACATGCAGGCAAGTGCCTGGCACAGGACACAACTGGACTGTTAATCTGAAGCAACTTTTATCTTAAAAGATCACACAAGTTCCGCACAAAGAAGTTCACAGCTCAGATGCTATTATCTGTATTTTTAGGTTTGAGAGGAATTGCCCAATTCATTGTGTTCTGGCAATCAAATAAACTCGTAACGCATGCTGAAATCTTGCATAATAATGCAACGTATTCATAACTGGATGTCATGGATAGGATAATGAAAATTTAAACGAACATGCAAGCACTCACCCTACACCATTAGTTTAGGCTTATGTTTCCAGCAGCTCTGTTTCAGGCTACAGTGGTACATTGTTCCTATGCAGCTCTATGGCCTTGCCTACCTACAAGTTTTCCTTAGCAGAAAAAAAAAAAAAGTCCTTGGCATGGGTCATAATTTGGTTTTGAACTTACCACTCCATTAAGATAAATGAGCAAGTTCACTTCCCTGTCGATAGTATTGTTTGTGTCTGCCTTGCTACAGCTACTTTAAGACACCACACATTGATTTACTGGGTGAAGAATGACAACCTAAGAGTCTTGGAACTGTGTGTGTGTATATATATATATATATAGATACACATGTATATACATATAAAAATCTATCTTTCTGTTTGAGAAGCACAAACAAAAAGATGAATCTCAACACAGTAATAAATTATAAGACTGGAGTATATTAATTCTCTGAAAATCCCTCTTTAATAATAGGGAATAATCCATTAAGTGGAAGGGCTGTCTGTTACCAAATTGGAACCATAAACTTATTCCCCTTTCATTTTTTTTGCCCCAAACAATCAAGAAACCCAAATAAAATATTCCTTTGCTATTTAACACTAATGCTGCTATGTTTGTAAACACAAAATAAAAACAAAATGTATCAGAGAGTAAAGCCAAGCTAAGTTATAATTACTAGCATTATTAGTAAAAACCCAATAGCAATTATCGCAAACATGTTTCCAAGATGTACAGTCAGAAAATATCACCTTATGGAAATTCAAGATACTTTTTTCCTCACTAGATTTCCAAATACTCTTTACAGCTGGGATTCCAAATGTTAATAACCAGGTTTTAAAACTCACATATTTAAGTGTTTACACAATGGGGAACTTCTTTATTGTACTGATTTTCTTTCATCCAATTCCTGTATTTAGAGAAAAGCATCACAGACAGCAAACTTTTTTGCTAGCATTTTATTAATGCAGTAGAACGTGCATTTTAAAGCACCTGTATCCAGTAAATTTTCAGTTCACATGCATTTTGATGAGTTACACCTTCTGTTTGGACAGTTTATTTGCCAGATTTCAGTGACGCGCTTCTAGTTTGACTTTTATGGTACAGTGACAGTACCAAAGATACGAAGTCACCCATTTCAATGGAAGTTTTGAAACAAGGTGCAGTAAGAGCAGCTACTCAGAAGTTCAGTAATTTATCAGTGCTCGATGCAGGCAAGACCTGAACTTCTTGGGAAAAGTTACGTCAACATCAAAAAAACACTTCACCCTTGGCAGACTTTCCTTTGGACTTAACCATTTTGGTAACTATTTCCCCAATTTTTCATCTGCTTTTTTGAAACACTAATTAAACATTACTCATTTAATCCCAGGAATATCAAATCCTGGTTTAGAAATATAATCCCATTTGCATTACCATATAAAAATCCTTTACCTGTGATGCATGTACTATGTCTTGGCTATTTTATAACACAACAGATAGATAACTTTTTTTTAACCATGTTCACATTACATGACTGGCCTTATGGTAATGTGGCATAGAATAACATGCACTATGAGAATGACAGCAAAGGAAAACTGCATTGTGCTACTGTAAGAATCCAATGGCTTCTAAGACGTGATTAAGGGCAAAATCTACTATAGCATTGATATGACCGTATGTTATACAATTACAAACTGAAATTATTCATCACATGCAATGTAGAAGAGGAAAAGGAACAATACTAACTGGGAACTTTTCTGCTGTAGCAGCCCCTGACTGCTCAGCATTTGCAGTCAGTATTTGCTGCTGTACTACCATATTTTTCTTTTTTCTAGGTATTTTATTCTCTTTTCTTACTGTTACCCATATGGATACAATGAACACTGAAAACAGACTGTAGAAGTGTGAAAAGATACGAACTATATATCTGATAGTACTCCATAACTAAAACCAGTTTGTTTTGTCTGATCATTACTTTCCACCTTAGCCATTTTCAGCTCTCCTTTCAATAATAACAAGTAAAATGATTTCTAACAGAAGCTACATTAGGGCTACCCGTTCAGTTCCCATATTTTCACTCACATCACACTAATACCCCATTAGATGAAAGCGAAATTGCACAAAAATAATATCAAAAGTAGGACAGACTCTCCTAATTTAGAAATAGATGCATCCTACCTAGTCCATAACTTTAAATAGAGATGTACATTAAACAAACAGATAAGGAAATGCTCTGCTCTATCCAGATGGTCGATAACATATAACACGATGTTTCACAAGAAGTTATGAGTGGGTTTGGAGTTTTTTTCCAATTCTTCCTAACAAAACTTCATATCCCCGCGATGTGCTATGCATTTATATTTTTCTAAATAGGATGACTCCTTTCTTAATCCTGAGGCATTTCTTTTTAACGCACGCCTTACAACCGACGGAACTAAAATACTGTCTTGAGTAAGACCTGATGAGCATGCACCTGTGACAAAGACTTTAAATGTGCCGGGTTTTCGGACAATCAGACGTAAAAATCTGGCGTTAAGGACAGTCAGGCACCTTTCAACAGCTCGCTGACGAGCAGCAATTTCCCTTAACGCGCAGTGAGCCCTCCCAAACGCACTCAGAAGGCGCTCTGCGCTCGGCAGAATGAAGGAAACCTGAAAACCATAATTCAAGTAAAAAGCTGCTACGGCTCCACCTCGCCGGGAGGTAACTTTCGGTTACCGGCCTCTCAGTCACAAGTCTCGGAGGCTGGGGTTGGCTGTGCCGAGCCCGCAGACGCCCCAATAGTCCCGGCCACCGCTGCGTTACCTCCCGGGTCCCAGCGCCGCCCGGCGGGGTCGGAACCTCGCCCCTCCCGGTAAGGCGGAGGAAGGAAGCAGAGTCCCTCAGTTTCCCTCCCGCCAAACACCCAACTTCCGCGGGGTCACGGACACAGGCTGCAGGAAGCGGTGGCCGCCGGGCCCCGCACTCCCTCTGCCCCCCTCCGCGGCCAGAAGAGGCCGAGCTCGCCACGAGGAGCCCCCCCCAACGCCCCGACATCGGCCCCGGCTGCCACCCCACTTCCTCGGGCTGGGCGGCACCAGCGATGCGGGGCACAGCTGCGGACCCCTCCTCGCCGGCAGCCGCCCGCCCGTCCCTCGCACCCCGTAGCCGTCGGAAAGTTGGCGGGAGCCCACCCGCACCGCACCCGCACCTCGGCCGCCCTTACCGTGATTGCTGGCGACGTGACCGGCGGTGGCGGGGCGCGCTGTCAGCAGGGGGAGGAAGAGGCCGACTCTCCAGAGCAATCTCCTCACCTCACAACACCCCATGGCTGGTGCCCGCCGAACGCCCCGCGTCCTCGGCCCGCCGAGGTTCCCCGTCCTCCTTCAGGCCGGCGGGGAGCGCCGCCTCGGCGTCCGGTGCGGCCCGGCGGGCTGCGCTGCCTGCAGTGCCTCCGGGGGCTGCCCGGGCCGGGTCGGGCGCATCCACCAGCGGGGTCCCGGAGCACGGCGGTGGCCCGGAGGGCGAGGGCGGGCGGGGGCGCCGGGAGACCCCGCTGACCGCCCTGCCGCGAGGGGCGGCGGCGCCGGGAGCCCGGAGCGCTCCGGTAACTTCGAGGGGCGGCGGCGGGCGGGGGTCGCGCCCCGCTCCCTCCGCCGGTTCCGGCCGGTGGCACCGTCAGCCCCGCAGAAGTGCCCCCAACAGCTTTAGCAGCCTCCTTCGCTGGAGCAGCCTCCTCCTCCCCCGGCCGCGCCGCACGGCCCCCCACATCCCCGGCCGGCGGCAGCGCTGAGGGCCGTCAGTTTCCCACGGTGGAGCGCCTCGCCCGCGCCGCCGAGGTTTCGAGGCGGGAGGATGAGAAGGGCCGGGCGCCTCCTCCCGCTCCTGAAGGGATTAAGGAAACTTGTGGGGCAGCATCCCCAACCCCTCCGCCGTCTCCGGTTCTGCCGCTCGCCCCTCTCAGTCTCTGCCTCTCCCCCTCTGCCGCGGAGCAATCAGAAATCAGGCGGCTCTGGTGTGATGCTCGCTGCTCCCTCCTGATTTGCGTGCGGCGCAGCCGGCTGCAGTTTTTTGGCGGTGGTGGTGCCGCTCCCCTGCCGCCCGCGGAACGATCTCCCCCTCCGGTGCGGCGGCGGGGGCCGTCCCGCTGCGCCCAGCCCGGCGGGTGCCGGGTCCGCCGGGAGGCCAGCGCGGCCCCGCGCCGGGGGCGCTCCGGAACGCGCGCCCCGCCAGCCAGCGGGCGGCCCGGTGCGAGCGGGAGGGGCGGAGGGGAAACGGGATGGAGGGAGGAGCGGCGGAGCCGTTAGGGCGGCGGCCCCTCCTCGGCCGCCCTCCGGAGGGGAGCGCGGGGCGGGCGTGAGGCAGGCGAGGAGGAGAAGCGCCCCTTCGCCTCGCCGTTACCGGCAGCCCGCAGGTCACATGCGACAGGCTCAGCGCTAGAGGGGGTTAGTCGACAAGGCAAGGGAAGGGAGGAAGCGAAAGCGCAGCCCGGCCGGTGCGCTCCGCTCGGGAAGGGCCTCAGCGTTGCCGCCGTTTAATAGCGCTCTAGGCCTCCTGCCGCAGGTAGCGCCGTGAGCGCCGGGCGGGAGCGGGGGAGCCGCCCGGGCGTCGGTCGCTAATCGGAAAGAAAAGCGGCTGCGGCAGAGGCTTCTTGAAGTTACAGCAGGGGAGAACAGGAGACAAGGAAGGGTTGGATTCCCCGGAACGCTCGCTCTAGTTTTGGATGATCGGGTTGGGCTTTTAAACGCCTCGGTTAGGGCGTAGGAGCGTGCGCAGGGCGTGGAGGTGTCTGCGTCCTGAGCAGGTGTGCGGCTGCTGACAGCCCTGCCCTACTCAAAGCACACGGGGACCCGTTAATTCTTTTTAACCCATCGAGTATTTCAATTGCTGATTTGTACAAAGAAAAACCAAACCCAGCCCAGCACGGGAAGATATCCATATCCGTATCGCTGAATATGTATTCCTGAAGTCAAGCGCTTATATACACAGCTAGGAGAAAAAAACCTGCCTGATGCCCAAGGCTTCTCAGCGTCCATAAATCCCGTTGAAGTCAATGGGTAATGCAGCTACAAGATCCTGCACCAGAGAATAGCAAAGTTCCTGCTAAAATGCCTAAGCAACTGTTCAGAGAAGCTGTGTATAGAAACAGTTAAGATCTAATGCAAGAATAAAATAATATTTAACTTATTAATTTAAGGATTATTTTCAAATTAGTTGTTCTGTGAGCCAAGCCAATAAAGAAATATATATTTGGGGGGAGGGGGGGGTGTTAGGATGATTTTTACAGATTACAGCTGGCCTACTGCAATATTTCCAGTATTTAGCTATAATAGCAATGTCCTACCAGGAAATGAACTTTTTATGCAGAAATACTAATAGAAAAAGCTTCAGGAAATATTTATGCATAGGGATATAGTCATTAATATTTTTGCTTTGGTTTCACGTGTGAGGAAAAAGGACCCATTTGAGGGTTAGATTAAGTGACCTTCAAAATCCATTCAAGCCCAGCCTAATCTATGATTCTGTAATCCTGTGTGTCACAACACTGCTCTGCCTTATAGTTAACATGGCCAAAAGGTAAGCAGCACTGACATTAGAAGGTTAGCTTTCTGGGGTAATGGGTAAGTATTCAGGTTTTTCTTCTGCTCCAATTCTTGGTTCAGTAGTAACATGCTTCCAAACCAGACTGCCATAAAAAAATCAGTACAGGACATCATATATGAAGATCCGCCAAATTAAGATGAGTCATTTGGGCCCAGAGCACAATCAGTGCCATTGTGTGACTGCAACCTCTGAAAAAGACTTTTCATGTGTTAACGCGAAAGGGCAATTAACGCAGTAAATGTAGACTGAGATTACAGCAAAAGTAAACTGAGAATCCTTCCCTCACAGCTGCTTCTGTGCAATACCAAGTTGCCCTTTTTGTAATAGGCTTTCCTCAGACAGCCCTTGTAACTTGTTTATACATGTGTATATACTCTCCGTGTACTTACATGTGCTTGTACATCTCCATGTACACCTGCACACATCTCAGGTGGACGTGCTGATGTTAATGCTTCCTTACTTGCCACTAATAAAGCCAAACTAGACCCCTTCAAGGAGTTTAGGACTGGTTTACTGCTGCTTTTGCTTTTACTGTAGCTGGATACAAAAAGGAGCCAGTGAGAGATGTGGCAGGAGCATAGAAAAACCTTTTCATGTTTTTTCTTGAATGCAAAGCACAGCTTTGCCTCATGGTAGCCTTGGAACTCCACAAGCCACAGGATGCTGTCAGGTAACAAAAGACATGAAGGGAGAGGGGGAACATTTTCTCTAAGGCATTCTTTCACCAACTTTTAACCGGCTAGAGAATTTCCAGGGGAACAACTCTGACAAAACACCGCTCATTCATCTACATGCAGGTTAATTTTTTATAAGCTTCTGTATTATCATGAATTCCAAATTAAATCTTAAGTACCATGCTTTAATGTTTCAGATGAATGCAAACATGCTAAATGTAACAGAGGACAGCAAAAATATTAAATATAGGAAGGTAGAGTACTATTTGTATAACTTTTTATCTGAAATTTAAAGCCACTTAATATTGTAAACAGTGAAGCAATAAATTTTGTGAGGGATAATCACACAGGGTAAGACAAAGAAGAGAAGCCCCAGTTTAAGTACCTCCACCCTCAGGTTTCTAGAGTATGTTTTTTTAGAAGCAAGAAAATGCCTATATTCCCATTCTTAAAACAAACCAGAATTTGGTCTGTCCTGGGAACAGAAAAATACCTATTTCATTTTTATTGTTAAATAAAGGGACTATCTTTCTGTTAAAAACAAACAAACCATAAAGAAAATCTAGCAAAGACATAGAATTACATGTAATAGGCAGTCCTTTTTTCTCTGGGTAGTTACCAATACATAATTTATCTTTAATGTACCATGATTGTATCTATTATAATAAAACTGTGACTTCCTATAAAAAAACTAAAGCCATTCCTTTCTTATTAAAATTCACAATAATGTAGTGTTGTGTTGTGTGTGAGTCCTTTGAACCATCATTCACAACTGTGTGTGGTTTAGTGTGATCAAACATTCTAAGTAAGACACTGACAAAGAACAGATTTACAGTGAACTTAAAACATATTTTCCATGCAGCACTCAATAGGATTTACTGATGTTAAAATTACTGTAATATTTGGACCAAAACACTTGCATTAGGATTTTTTACAAGAGGAACACTTACACATACTGACCTTAACTGTAGCATGTATACTAAGAAAAAATACAAGGGAATATGCATCCCTTACACTGTGAGCCAACAGCTTTCTAGCTAACAGAATACACTGCTGATCTGGCAGTCTAACCAGAAATCAACTCTTTAACAGTATCTTTCTTATTCAGGGTTATAAATTACACTTTCACATAAAACGGAAAGTTAATTCCATTTTGTTATAAATTATGTTCTTGTTTCTGTAGGATTATATACTTTGATTTGTTTATTTCAATGAGTAGGCCTTTTAGTTTACTAAAATCTTTAAATTTTAGCATATTTAATGACAAATACTTGATCACTACTGATACTTTTCCTTCTTCCTGACATAGTTCCCAAATATGCTTATGGTATGTGCAGCAGTTCACATGAAGTTTTCTAAGTATTTGCAGATTTTGACAGTTTTCTGCATCCCTACACACATCAAGGGATAAACAAAGGTTAATAAGGCATCAGGCTTATTACCTTCCCTATTACTGATACAGCAAAAGATAATGAAAGAAAAAGGGATGTGAGTCATAAATAAAAATGTATATTCAGAGATAGCTGCTACAAAGATAAGAGTACTAAAGCTAGCCTGAATAGGTATATGGATTCTGACATTAAAACTATTCTTTGAATTACAGAGCTAACATCAGCACTTTAGTCTTGAAATTACCATGCATACTGTTTTGTTATAGGCAATGATTCCTACATGTATAGGATTCAGAAAAGCCATTTTCCAAATCTTGCCTGCTAAGTATTGAAGTTATATCACTAGACAGCATTTTTCTTTTCTGTTGGCTTGTGTTGGCTTGTACATAGCACAGATCTATTCTGAGAGCACTGATTCTCATGCTCTGCACCATGTAAGAAGGTGCAATTTAATTGTGACAATGAACCAATTATACCGAACAATGTTTTAGGGAAATTACTGATGAAATGTGCAGTATAGTAGTTTCGTCCCCATCTTGTTACAGGCACAAGCTTTGAATAGCCTCAGATTATTTTTACACTAAAACTACTGAATGATGATTACAAGATTATACAACGTACAAGGTTGTAAAATGCTATAGGTTGTTCAAAGTTTGCACATTTCAGTTACAGAACAGTCCGTACGACAACCCTTTGTTCATTTCCAGCATCTCCTTTTGCATTTCCATATTCAGATATAAAATAGACAAAATAGCCAAACTATAAAGGGGTGATAGAGGCAAAATAGTTCCCATGTTTTTCACTCACAGTTTCTTCAGATAAATCCAATTATTTGGATTAATAGGCAAAGCAAAAGATACAGTCTGAGAAGTTTCTGTTTTGCGGGAAGGTCTAATAGTAATAGAACTGTCTTGGAAATCTTTCAAGAATAACAAATGGGTTGGCAGTGAATATTTTCAATATTTAAATTTCATGAGTGGAATCTTGCTGCAGCGGGGCAAAGAGATCCCAGATAAAGGTAGTAAAACTAATTAAATCACAAATCCTGAAAGAAAGAACTGGAACATCTACACCCCAAAAAAGAAAACCAACCCAAAACAAAACAGAAATTTTGTGGATTCACTGACAATGGAGGAGGCAAGGTTTTCCTCATAGTATTGGCAGAGATATTGTCAGAGATGTAGACTGTGGTTTAGTGAGCATCTGAAATAAAATGCAGGAGAGAGCAGAATTATATACTAATCAAATGGGAGTTCAAGGCAAGAAAGCTTTTATAGAATGCCTTTATCCATCTCAGTCAATTAAATAATTTCAGCTGAATTAATTGCAAATTGAGTTGATTCTCAAAATGAGAAAAGAATCATATTCATGAGCAAAATGCTCTAGAAAAAAAGAAAAAAATACCTGTAGTCACTGGAGAGTGGACCAGATTCTAGTCACACTACCCAAAAAAGTCCCCTTGACATAACTGGGAGTGATGAAGTGAGGGAGTACTTCAAGGCTGTGTCTAAACTGTTGATTTCCTGGAAATTAGAAGACTTCTACTGCACTCTTAACAGCACATAAATCTTCTGTTTTGGTTTGGGGCTTTTTTTTCTAAGAATATTAAGAACTAATTAATGATTGTAGTGGGGTGGTCTTCACTAATTAGAAGTCATAGTAAAAACAAATGTAACTGAAGGTGTAATGGTAATGTTAGAAACATTCTGGGTTACATTTAAAGGATTATATGCCCAGTTTTAATGACCTATGTTTCAAATTGCCGTTGAAACACTACTGCTGAATCTTGAAAAAACACCCCAAACAATCACATTTAAACTTTAGAAGATACTTACATTTAAAGTCAGATCCTTTTATGAAGAGACAAGAACTTTAATTTTACACTGTCCTAATAATGGTGAAACCAAAAGCGAGGTCCAAAAGATTAATTGGTATTGAAGAGTATGATAAAACTGGAGTTTTGCTTTTGAATGGAGTTAGCTTTGGACAGATTGGAACTGTCTGTATCTAAATACTCTACTTGAGTTTTATAATACTTTAGAAAAATGGAAAAACTTTCATATGCTGTAATATGTGCTTCTGAAATCAAACCCTGTGGCTATATACTACTTTACTTGAAATAATACTGGATCTACTTAAACATTTGAATCTTCCTGATTGTTTTTCCCTTTTGGTACTGCTGTCTTGTACATGAAAATGAGAAAACATCAGGGTTGGCTGAGTACAAACAATATAGTTGAACAACCAGACATGTCATAAAGACATATTATCTTTTCGCCCTTATCCAGCTACAGCTTAATGCAGAAATTGCTTCAGGCACTAGAGCAGGCATGTTTATTATTACCACAGATTAATATTCTGTTTGAACAGTAACTTCTGTACATGCCTGCATTACTTTAGTAACTGGTGTGAGGTGGTGTATATATTTCTGTATTTCTGCATCAAGTTGAGGTTATTTCCTCTCTGAGAAGCAATTGTTCCATGGAAAACTAGCAATAGGCTGTAGTAACTATATCATACATGAGACATGGGGAGCAATTATGTCAACATAGCTGGTATAATCTGAACTACTTCCAGAATTGATGAGTCAAATTATTATCAGTCATATGCAACCATCCTTCATACCACCAGCAAACTAACCTGAGGCAATCTTTTGGTCTTAAATTCTGCACAAAATATTTTAACTGTAACCAGTTTTGGAAAAGTGTTAGCATCAAACAAACTATTCCAAGTCTGAAAACGTCTGTCCTTGGCACACACTCAAACTGACATATCGAAAGTAGCCATTCACAATGACTTCAGTAAATTCGGACCTCTCAGGCAACCTTTGTCCTTGAAGCATCAAAAAGACATCTTGGAACACAGTCACAATCTATTAGTTGAACTTTGCAAAATAGCAATATGCCATCAAGTTTATTTACTTAAATATCCACAAAATGTCTAACACTTTTAAACACAACATTTATTAGTGTCAGAGGCCCTAAAATTGTGGTTTTGCTTGGACATCATGTTGCTTTCTACCTTCAGTGACAACTCATTTATTAGACATTTGGGGAATGCATTTGGATGCCAAGGGAATTTTACACGTAACTGCAATAGGATTATGCTTTCAGACCTATCATTAAATATTTATATATGTTTATGTATCTGTATATAAAAGTATATATGCACATACATATTTTAGCATATATGCAGTTTTCCAAATATGCAACCTAACACTGCAGTTCAAATGGTTGCTCTCGATTTTGGTGATCCTAAGAAATTTCCTGTTTTGTGAGCTCACCAAGTAGCATGCATATTCTAACTATGCATTTGGCAAATTAACATTTAGAGATTGTTTAATATTTAAAGATTTTTAAATTTTAAAGATGATAAAATTGATGACAAATTGCAAACTAGTATTAACTACTATAGGAACATCCTCAAGGTCTAGCTCCTTTCATAATCTTCATGTGTGAAATTCCAGCTTTTTACATTCTTATCATTTTTATGAAGTATGTTTTTACATCATTAGGTGCAGGGTTGTGGCACTGTGATCCGCAGATC
>JBCJKH010066924.1:0-25124 GCA_039877255.1 Loriculus beryllinus | reverse complement strand
GATTTCGATTGGATAATTAGGAAAAGCTTCTTCAGTGAAAGGTTTGTAAAGCATTGCAACAGGCTTCCCAGAGAAGTGGTGGAATCATCATCTGTGGGAAACCATGGTTCAGAAACCATGTAAATAATGCCCTTAGTGGCATAGTTTAGTGGTAAATTTGGGAGTCCTGGGGTAAAGGTTGGACTTGATCTAAAAGGTCTTTTCCAGCCTAGATGATTCTATGATTCTACAAACTAGCAACAAGAGATAATGGGCCCACCAAAATATCACATTAAAAAAAAATGTGGCTTCCCATAAGAAAACAAGTGGTAATAGATTACATTTCAAAGCAATATGATTCTGTACATGAAAATTTTAGAACTAGAGGAAAGTTTTTAAAGTTGTCAGACTGATTTTGGCATGGGACTGAAGGGGTTACAATACTACCTGAGTAAAAATATTCTAATACTGAAAATCCCTAGGATTTTTAAGAGGTACAACCTCTTCGAAATGAATTCATTCAGAGTAGTATAATAATAATAATTAAGATTAATTCAGAGTAATATAACAAAAAAATCACACTCTGGAAAAGAAAGTTTCAAGGAAGGAGGAAACAATGGTGAACAAGTGGAAGAACGGTTGTTCTCTCTGTCCTCTGCACTTGTCCAAAAACAAGATCCTGAACATGTGCCCTCATGAGGCGATGGGTTTCTGGAGCCAGAAGTGACAAGAGATAAGTCGCTGGGAAATATATAGGATTAGTCAAATGATGACCAGGCCAAACGCAGCTCTCTGAGAGTCCTGCACACTATTGTACGGACTTTGGAGGCTAATCTGAGCATGGGATGGGAGTGGTCTGAACCCAAGAAGGAAAAGCTGCTATAATTAGTGGAAATTAGATGAAATGTGAAAAATTACGTGGATGGGGAAAAACATTGCCATAAACAGCCAAAATAGTTTCCCCGCATGCTAGACACTGAAGACCTAGATGCAGTAAGGTAAAATAGATACTTTGGAATACTGGTTTTTGTTTTTGTTTTTCCCAGTCTCTTGCAGGTTCCTTCTGCTGGGAACTTCTGTCATTCTGATACTTCCTTCTGCTCCTCTTTTTCTATCCTTAATCACACTGTGCACCCTCACTTGCCATTTGAATGCCCTTCAGTGAACACTAAGCAGCACCACCAGCACCTGTCATATTTTGTTTCTTTTACTTTCTTTTCCAGAAGGCGAAGATCTCCTGCAATTTAAGTCTTTTCCATCTAAAACTAATGATATGTAACATTTTTTTCGCTTTGTGTTTGAAAGTATAAAGTATGAAGTATGTTATTTTTTCTCATTTTTCATAAACACACACATATTTATTAGGACAACAGTAACCAAAGGGACAAATAAATGAGAAAATAGAAAAAGAAGAAAAAATGGTCATGTTCAGCTGACATACACTTTCTTGCAGCCATACTATTAGCATCATTTATAGGGTGATGTCCTGAATGAAAAACTGGTTTCAGATTTCTGAAATGGTGATTTTCTTACCTCAGGAATTTCAGATCTCTACAGCCATTTGAGTTAAGTCATGTGGATAGGCCCACATTTTCCTTCTATTGCCTGAGACTTTCTTCTGATACAACATTCAGAGTAGCCCGTTTTAACTTTCATATAAAATCTCTTTTGCATTTGAAAAACTGTGCTTATGTGCACAGGATATATTATTCATATCACGCCTGCTGTAATTTACATAACTCAGGAAAAAGTATTCACATGCTGGGGTTTCATTTGTTGCACAAACAATGCTCACTAGCATTGTGTAACAGTCTTAAAGTACAGTTGTTGGTCACCATGGAAATTTGGTGTAAATAAATAATCTTAGCACACAATTCACATTCCTTAACACATTCGTGTAATATTCCTTATACTTAGCAGCAATATCTCCTGAGCACTTTGGCAAATGGTGTAGTAATGATATTCACTTATTCAGAAAGAGCAAACGGGTATACTTTTAAGAGCAGGCAGTGAAGCAGGTACTGTAGGACTCCACACATATTTTCCTAATGGATCAGTTTCACAGTTTGCAAGCAAGAGAAAATCAGCCTTCCATCTTTCTAACAATGAATTCTGCAAATTAAATCTGAAATTTGAAATTCAAGATGAGCTTTTCTGGCTTTGAATATGCAAAATTGTGCCGCAAGAACTTAATTGAGTTTTTTGCAAGTCCTACAAGACAATAGGGCTCTGTAGCTATAATGTAGTTCCATTAGGAATGAAAAATTACAAGACTAAATTTTTATCTTTTACAGTAAGTAAAAGCCAAACAGACATTCAAACTCAGTGAATGAAAAATTGCTATCACAGACTGACAAGGAAAACAAGAGAAAAGACTCTCAATCCACAAATCATCTTAAACTCTTCTATGATCATATAAGTAAATTCCAAGAACAAAAAGACATCTACCCTCAAAAAGTGGCATGGCTCTTCTTCCGCCCTCTCTTTTAATTAATAGAGAATGTAAAACCGCTCCTGAGGCTCAAAGATCTATACAGGAACATATTGGGACCCATGAGAAAAGTTTACTATAATACATTCATGGCCAGAAAAGTTATTATGCCACTAGAGATCTTGTTGCTGTTTTTCTGTTTCCAGTGATAAGGTAACACTAAAATGCTTAAATAGACAAGGACTTACATAACCATTACACAACCATATCTGTGTATGCTTAGCTCAAGGCACAGAGGGTGGGCTCCTTGCATTCTTCTGTTGCATCCCACAGGATACATCCAGGTCAGCCCCTTTCCCTAGAAGTTCTAAGCAACTCTCCTGCTCTCTCAAAGATGTGAATTCATTGCTGCTGCCCACATCATATGACCTTGCCTCTCCTTACCTGCAGCTGCCTGCTTCACATCTCAGTAGCTTTGTGCCTTTTTCTGTTCCTTACGTAGCACTGACAGCCACTCATTTTCCCTCAAGGCATTAAATAAGGTGCTATATATCAGCAGCTCTGTGGCTTCCACTTTTCTTCTGTTTTCATTCCAGGCTTTCTTATCCTTTCCCTTCCATGCCGCTGTTTCTCCAGTTCACTTCCCTGAACCTATCTTTCATGTACATCAGCCTACTTCTGTCTTATATTCTGTCTGGTTTTGAACTATATATTGAGTTATATTTTGTCAAGAAGAATGAAACAGTGAAGTTCTAAACTCAATGCCTTTGTGAATTCAAGCCAAAACAAAAAAGTCCAGTCTGGAAACTGCGTATCTGCTAGCAAGGCTACCACTGATGCTTACTGAACATTTCTTTCTTGTCTTTTATTTCATGGGACCTTGGAAACAATCTGGTCACTATCAGATCAAATGCACTTTAAATGCAGATTTTGATGGTTTGCTTCAGAAAACCAGCTAGTATCTTTAATGCCATTCGAGGCATATCTCTGTTGCCTGTGTCCCCTGCTGCATTTGATCAGAGGTCAATGTGATCTGAACAGTCTGTTTCCTGATACTATTCTGGGTTCAATAGATTCTCTTTTGCCAGGAGCTGTAAGTGTAAATCCAGATGTTCCCTGCTTAGAAGTTAACGCTTTTTAGCATGAACTGTTTCAGGCAATAGTACTTAAAGAAACCAAGTGTAACATGTTCTTCTGCAAAGAAAGATCTTTAGACAAGACATTGTCTAAGTCAGAGACATGTTCACTTGTACAGTTGTTATGCATGCAGTTTTTAAGGTATCATTTATGTCATGTAAGAGTTTGCAAAGATCAAGTATGAAGTGCTGTCACTTGATAAAAGTTTATGATTAAGACAATGGATACAGACTGTTCTTGCAGCTTCCTGTGGCTGCCAGATTTGTATGGAAGGAACCCTTACTCAGAAAGCAGGTACTTTTCATTTACCAGTTAACCAGTTTTGGATTCTTCTTCAGTTTAGGAGATGAGCAAGCTACTAAGAAAAACTTCTCTGTATACTAAAAAATATGAAAGTTAAGGCCCTATATCTATGCTTGCTAGACTTGTAGTCTGACAGAATATGTAGAACTGTCTCTCATGGTCTGTTAATATGGCATAAAGAACAATGGATGTTTGCGAGTCCTTTTCAGTTCCCACTCCACTTAGTGGAAATATGATGACAGATTAAATGATAGAAAATTCAGGCCTCACATGTTAGTTGCATCCACTGTATTGCAGAAATTTTAGGTACAATAGCGACTGGAATTTCTAACATGCTTTGGGGAGATTTGTAAATTAGTGAGAAAGGCTCATTTGTTTTAAGTATTCCAAATTACAAAAAGTAGTTTGCTTATTTTACAGCTGTGTTTAAGGAACAGTTGAGCCCAGAAGCAATAATGATACAACTAGTGCAACTGTTATGAGTTAAGAGCAAGCTGTATATATAGCTCATGTTATGGTGGAATCATCTGTATGGAATCCAATGATTAGGCATGCTGGCAGGATGGTTCCTACTGCACAGGGCTGTGCAGTCTACTAATGAGCTATTTAAAGCTAACACCTAAAAAGCATTAATAGGCTCTTTCAAGGAACCCACACAGACTACGTTTTTTCCAGTTATCTTGACAGGTGGGTTGAGATTAAACAGCTTACACTGTGTAATACTATAAAGGAAATGTGCTGCAGAATAACCTATAGGAATAACAATCTAATTATGGTCAGCCTTCCCTAAGCACACTGCTGTCAAATATACAGTTATTAGTAAAGCCAAGTTTTCATGTTAAAGAGAAGCATCCAGATTTTCACATTACAGAAGATGATCTAGGAAATTCTGTTTAAATGAAAATATATTGCTCCCATTGATAAAATCCAGTTCCTCTCTGGTGCAATCCTGTAATTCCAGTTTTACACCTTTGTAGCCAAAATAAGAATTGGTCTATGTATCTTCTCCAGACTTACATTCATACAAACAACACTACATCCCTCTATAAAGCTGTGAAAGTCACAGTAATTTTAGTAGACATAGATATTCACTACCCTGAATCAAGAAACCCTTTAGAAAGTAGTGTTTTCAACTTAATTTTACACATAATTCTTGTGTCACTGATGGATAGTTTTTCCTCTGATCATAAAAACTCATCATCATAAAACAAATGAGCCGATGGGGAACCCATATTGTCAGTTGTTCCTGGCATTTCCGAACCACGCTTTTCCCACTGTCTATTCAAGATCACGAGCGATATTTTTGCTAAAACTCTCGAATATTTTCAATAGAGTTTAAAAGTGATTACCCCAGAAGTCTGCATATGCAGTAGAGATATGGTGAATATACTACAAGAATTTTCTAATAACACTGTAATGGCAAATATAAAAAAAGAAACTGAAAGGAAAATAAATCACATAATGGGAACATGAATTTATTTCTCAAATTATTTAAAGGTTCTGCCATACAGAGGACTTTGAAGGAGCGCAGGATCTTGAAAGTTTTATGTTAGATTACGGGAAATATGGAAAGGCTGTAGTATATCTGTTGTATCTTAAATTCATCAGCAACTTCTATACTGTCTTCTTGATTGACTATATGTGGTAGCTCCCACTTTGCAGGGAAACTGGTACAGACCTGCATGCCATACTTCCATCATTGCTTTCATTTATCCAGCTAAATCTTAATGCTAAAGGAAAAAAAATATGTCAGTTTTAAGTTAAACTACTGAGTCTGGAAAACAGGCTGCTTTTATGTGTTACTTATTTATTTATTTCATGTAGCACTGCTAAAAGAGTGTTGTCATGACATGAGAGGAGACTGGAGGATGAGACTGAACTGAAGGATTGATACCTCACGGTATCATTCATACAACCCAATGGAATATCCTGATGGCGATCTAAGTCCTGAACCATTCCCAAGTTAGGTCAGGGTGCAGCAAAAGCAGGCATTCTGAAGGTCTAACCAGATACTGGTGTGGACTTTGGCAACAGATTGAGTGGACAGCCACTTACCTGTGTTGTTAGCACCTACTGTTAATGGACCTACCACCCTACTTTCAGCATTGCAGCTTAGAGCAGAGGTATGACTAGACATGCTGCACCTGTAGGTTAAGCATACCTATTGTGTCTGAATCTTAACATAATACATTTCAAAAAGTAAAAAGCATTTGCATAGCAGGGACTTCAGTTTCTTGAAGTTCTTGAGGTTTTGCAATTTTCTGGTGGTAGGAAAGATTTTTTTCTGTGCAAATGATGAAGAGTGATAGTGGTGGAAATAGTTTTTCCTAATCACCTGTTCCAGCATCTCTGTTTGTCTTATTTTCCTGGCAGAAATTTATCAAATCAGTATTTCACAGGTTCTTGAAAAAAAAATTGTATCATATTGAAAGAATTTCTGTGGACCCAAGCATTAGTTCAGACTGAAAAAATCACTATGATATAGATGTTTCTGCAACTAAGTAATAATGACTTGCAATATACTGCAGTAACACTTTAGGTGCCTTATCTCTCTGATTCATCTGAAATCAGTCACTGAACTAGCCACTACTAATTTATATTGTATCCATTTGGATGGCATATGCAATCTCATGAGACTTCAATTTTAACTCAGCACTGTCATATGCATTGCTCCAAAAATTCCATTATAATTTCATTATAATGTAACATTATAATAAATGATCGTAGTATGCAGATGAGATGACATTATAAATCTGTAGAGACACTGTATGTTCATACACTACCTTTATACCTTGAAAAAGCAGTAGAGTAGTGCTTGTTTTCAGGGAGAATGTGCAGAGAATTGACTAACAAGCAGCACCTATAGGTAAGCTATTTATTAAATTAGGGGATCTACTACACTGAAACTAAATTTGAGAAAGAGCAAGTTCTGCATTTGATTTTTGCAGAACTAAAATAAAGTGTTCGGAGGAATTGTTAAGTGGTTATTCAAAAAAGCTTGATTTTCATGTCAGGTAATTCAGAAATTTTTAGTCCAAGTTGTGGCAAGTAACTGCAGCCCTAATACTGCAGCCCAGTCTTATCCACTAAAAAGGTAAAATTTTTCTCTTCCCTGAGTCCTGAACTGTGAGTCTATATTTTGGTTTAACCAGCCTATCTGGTTTTTATGTTTTCATCATTTGTAAAGGTCTACCTTCTCCTTGTTCTTAACACAAGAAGAAGTTAGTTTTGTATTTATGCATCATGAAAGTAGAGCCTGTGGACACTCGAGTTTTTCTACTCAAGCCTGGACAACTGTGGTCTTATCACAGATAACAAGGATTTGAAAACAAAATACAATAATACACAGGTAAACCTTGTGTTACTTGCTAATTAAAGCATGTGCAATTCTAAGCCAAACAATTTAAAACATTGCTTGCTGTTTTTTATGAGAGGGTTAATAAATGGAAGTTCACAAATGAGTAAGTGCAAAGAAAAGTATCCTAGGAATCTGCCTGACATACAAAGCAGAGTGCCACTATCCACTTGTTTTCAATATCATGACTGTTGCAGTCTCATGTCAGGTGTCCCTTGGTCCTCTGCCATGGGATATTAACTTTCCATTCCTCCTCATTGATCTTACTACCCTCTGTCCTCTCTATTCTTTATACTTTACCATTTCTCCATTTATTGTATCTACTAAAGTATCCCATTTCTAGCTTGGCTATTAACGCTGCTTCTTCTCCCTTCCCTCTGCAGTAGCTCATTTTTCTTTGCCCATTTATCCCCTTCGTCACTGTCTTGCCAGAAGTAGCTATGCTTTTTCTTTTTTTTTTTTTTCCTATTTTTTTATTTTCAAAAAATGTGCCACCTCAGAGACCAGGGGAAGATCAAGGCTGTGATATTTCTAATTTTCTTTTTCACTGATCACAGAGGAGTTGAAGTTGTTGAGAATGGGGATTTCTTTAGCTGGAACCCAAACAGACAGCTGTCACAACTGCTGGGATCCTGCAGGGAAGTTTTTCAGTGATGGAAGTGACAGATCCAGCTACTGTGCCAGCACAAGTGAGTAGAGGTCATACTGGGAAGAAAGAGAAAGAATTTTGCTCTTGTCATTGAAACCCTTATTAGCCAGCCTGGTTATTAGTGCAGGCAGACACTGCAGGCAGAGGTGGGTGGTGATGGAGATAGACACTGTGTACTACAGGCAATGGACTTTTAAGGAGAGTTTGCTGCTGCCCCACTGTACTTTTTTATATCAAGTATTATGGGCAAGGAAAAAATTGTCTTGAGGCTGTAACAAAGCAGGAGAAAGGGCAGAGGTGGTGGGCATCCAATGACTGCTGGCCAAGACCTGCAGGCCTGAAAGTCAGGTCAAATACTGAGAGCCTGCTGGTACACAAGAAGAGAGACAGCTGGGGATGGCTGTTGTGGGCACTGTGAGCAGTGGAGGAGCAAGCCGCTCGAATCAGGTGGACACAAAACAACCACTACATTCAAGAAGAGGGGACCTGAAGCATGAGAAGTCTCCCAAGTCGTGACACTGTGAAGGCACACTGTGAGAAAGCAGCAGCAAAATCCTGGCAAGATCTCTAGCCACAGAGTCACATGTTTTAATATCTGACTTAGGTGGCTCAAAGGAATATAAGTGCCTAGCAAAAGGATATAAAAGTCACATCAGAAGAACTATCCAAACAGTATTTGTGTGCTGAAGAGAATTGTGTTATGATTTGGATTATAGTAGTACCCAGAGATAACAGCCAGAACGGTGGACCCAGTTCACTCAGTGCAGCGCATCCCTGTACCACCAGCAAGTGCACCTTGCTCTGAAGGCTGCCAAGCTGAACTTCAAAGGCAAAGTAAGCACTGTAAACTTTGCAGCTTCAGAGCTGTTAATTGACCTTTCCAAGGTGACACTGCTCTGACAGGTGAGAGCTAGGAATATCACCCATCTTTTCCAAATCCTCATCACTGCCCTACTTGCTAGACCATTTATCTCAGCAATAGTCACACTCCTTTAATTAGTCTGGTTTCCTTGGAAACCTGAATGACAGGGCAGACTCTATGAATGCTTTGATGAGACCCTATAAAGCCAAATCCAAACGTAACAACAAATATTCAAGACCACCACCATCCCACCAACTACTTTCTCCTTTTTTTTTAGCTCCCCTCTCCTCTTTTTTTAAGCAACATAAGTAGCTTGGGAAACTCAGGTATTTGCTCCTCTGAAAAGTCAGGAGAAAAAAAATGTCATGCTTTTTCTGGTGCCTTTTTTTGGCAGACGATGCGGACATGGTCAGTAAGGCCATAAGAGCCTTTCTAGATGATTTGCCTTCTTTGACATTTAAGTTGTATCAAATATCCAACATGAATGTGACTTATAACCTGAAACTGAATAGTTTATGGAGAAAGAGTAACTCACTCCCCGTACCCCTTTAGTTAACACACTCCCCCCCCCCCCCCGATTTTAAGCTTGCATCGTGCTTATGTGGATATTACAGACAAAAAATTTTAAGAAAATCACTGCTGGCATAAGTATATGGGTTTGATTAGGCTACATTCATTCTGAAAATCAAACAGGTTACACAGATCTTAGCATCATTAGAAACAAGACACTAGCTAAGTTGCAAAGTCAGGATGCAAATTTTGAAAGCCTCTAAACTCTCAAGGAACTGGAGTCGAGAACAGTTCTTGATAGAACTAGATTGTAGTGACAGGACAAGGGGTAATGGGTTAAAGCTTGAACAGGGAAGGTTTAGATTGGATGTAAGGAAGAAATTCTTTCCTGTTAGGGTGATGAGGCACTGGAATGGGTTGCCCAGGGAAGTTGTGAATGCTCCATCCCTTGCAGTGTTCAAGGCCAGGTTGGACGAAGCCTTGGGTGACATGGTTTAGTGTGAGGTGTCCCTGCACATGGCAGAGAGGTTGAAACTAGATGATCTTAAGGTCCTTTCCATCCCTAACTATTCTGATTCTGTGATTCTATAGCGTAGACTGATACAGTTTATTTGAAAAATTCTGGTATATATTATTGATATGCACAAATGTCAGCGTGTGGATTTCACATTTTTGCTTGAATATCTGCAAGCATATTCAAGCTTGCAGATGGTCAAGATGGTTGTATCATTGTTGATGCAACAATGGTCTGCTGTATCAAACCATTCAAAATTAAGCCTAGAAGTGTAAAATTGCATATTTTTTTTTTTTTTTGTCCCAAGTAGATCTTGTAGTAATAAATTATACTGATTTCAAATGTTTACCAACTGCAGGTTCTTCAGCCACTATATGAATATTCAACACTAATATGCACAGTGCGGTTACAGTGCATTTGCTCAGGATGCCAAAGAACAAGGGGTTTGTACTGGAATTTTGCAGAAGAAATGATAATGGAAAATCCCCCAAACTTTTTTGTTTTGGTTTTCTTGCTTTTCTTCTATTGTTTTTAGATAGAAATTGGAGCACCGTGTTACTGAATGATTTTTGACACATTGTGGATAGCATAATCTTGCACATTCTGCTTCTCTCCAGGAAATTTTTACCTTCTACAGAAAAAAAGATAAATATTCTATCTTGGAAGTAAGTATTCAAAATTATTTTCAAGAACTTCATTCTTATGTTCATGATTGAAGTAGAACAGAATGAACAAACTATACTGAATTGAGAGTGCTGTTACTAGGAGATGAAGGTTTGGAATATACTTCTCAACATAGTTTTTTCACATACAGATGACCTATGACACTAGGAGTAGCAGTAGCACTCCTGCTGCTATTGAGTAAATAGCAGGCTGTTTGAATTTTTTTTTTTTTTTGAGAAAATATTCCACAGATTAGATAAGAAAGACAAGTTCCTTTTGGGGTGGATATCTCTCTTTTTGATTTTTCTTTGAACGCTACATTAGAGTTCTGCTTTTATTTAAAGTATTGTAGTTCAACTCCAACTGACAGCTCAGCCCCACACAGCCACTCACTCACTCTCTTCACATCAGGATGGGGAGGAGAATTAGAAAAGTGTGAAAACTTGTAGGTTGAAATAAGGACAGTTTAACAGGTAAAGCAAAAGCTGTGCACACAAACAAAGTAAAAACAAAGAATTCATTCACCACTTCCCACTGGCAGGCAGGTGTTCAGCCATCGCCAGGAAAGCAGGGTTCCATCACAGGCAACAGTGGCTTGGGAAGACAAATGCCATCACTCTAAATGTCCCTCCCTTCCTCTTTCCCCAGCTTTCTACGCTGAGCATGACCCCATATGATCTGGAATACCCCAGGGGTCAGATGGGGTCAGCTGTTCCAGCTGTGTCGCCTCCCATCTTCTGGTGCACCCCCAGCCTACTTGCTGGCGGGGTGTTGTGAGAAGCAGAAAAGGCCTTGACTCTGTGCAAGCACTGCTCAGCAATAATGAAAGCATCTCTATGTATTCAACACAGTTTCTAGCACAAATCCAGAACATAGCCCCATACCAGCTACTTAATTCTACCCCAGCCAAAACCATCACAAACAGCAAGCAACAATAGTCATCTAAGTAGCCCTGTCTATTCTATTCCTAGGTCACTAGTTATGAAATAATTGTTTCCCTATTCCTATCCAAGATATCACAACGCAAGGGAACACACCAGTTGCTGACTTACTCTTTTCCTGTTTTTCCTCTCACTCTCCACTTTGCAGACACACTATAATCCCTACATACCATTGCAGACTCATCAGTGTCTTTAAACAACCAGTCAAGAATTGAGAAGGTGGAATTCCATCTGGGCAGGCTGTTTCACATTGGCACCTCCTAAAATATGCAATAACCAAGAAAAGAACAACAGAAGTAGCTAAAGTAATGTTTTATTTTCACTTAAGAAAACACAGACATTCAAAATAAAATAATTTATGCTCTCTGACCCTTTATAATCTACATGACAGTAAGATAAAATCCGCTTTTTTGGTAGGATGCCTCATACATAAGGTATTGAAGATGCTCACATAGAGGGGAAGACTGCCCTTTGGTATCACCATTAGACTTTCTCAAAGCATTCTTTTCAGCATGACAAATGTTTAGCATAAATACATATTTGCTCTCAAACAGTTGTCACCCAATAATGGAATTGATCATGTACCTAAAGCCAGCATTTCAGCATATGTGCACACAATAACTCTGAATGGTATCACCAGACAAAAAGACTATTAGTGTAGCAGCATTCAGGTAACAGCTCCCTGAAACACAGCAAAACTGATATTAAGCTAATTGTTGTAATGTGAGTGTGCATTAAACAGAAGTTTAGGAAAGTACTTCAACATGTATTTCTATTTATTCTGCACGCAGACCCAAGAGCCCAAGGGATGAGCAAAACTCCTTATTTCCTAGTCCAATGCACATTTATATTAGCCAGAAAGAAAGATTGGAAGGAAAAAAAATACAGAGAGAGAAAATGGGAGAGCAAATGAAAAGTTATGCCTGAAGCAGACAGATAAGAAAAGGAACACGGGAATGACAAGGCAAGAAAACAAAGAATCAGGAAGGAGGTGAGGAAAGAGAAGAAGCTGTCTCATGACACCTTTGCTGTCATGGTATCACTGGCATAATTTCCTCTTAGGAAGGCTGTCTTGAAAGAACAATCAAAATCTTCCATGGAGTCAAGCCATGAGGAGTGACATGAAACAGATATGTCCTGTCTGTTTGCTTTCACCCCCTCTCCCAGTTCCCATTAACAACTTTGCACAAGACTGATTAATGTGTATTGACAAATGTCCCTGTGGGGTAGGGAAGCTTCACCCTCCATTCTCCAAAGTAGCACACAACAAGAATAAACAGCTTGCTGTAGGTCATACAGCACATCTGTGACAAAGCTGGACACTGGCTCAGTCTCCTGAGTTTCAGTCTAATGCTCTTAAAAAGGTCAATTGTCATGGAAGCATATCAGCTTAGGGATGTCAGCCATGACTGTTGCTAACAATCACAACAGTACCTAGTCCAGTGTGCTGGAAAGACATATGTTTCTAGAAGGTTGTTTTGCAATGTCTGCACATCCCTAAATCAAACAACCTCTGCCAAAAAAATCTGTAACATCTAGAATGAATATTTTCTAAGCTTACCATGCTCCTTTGGAGGTGGTAAAGCCAATGGGGAAATACAGATTTGGCAAACAGTGTAACAACCTTCGTCCAACATTAAATGCTGGCCAGGAGCAGCAAGATTCTGGCTAAGCTTCTGCAGTGTGAGAAGGGCACCAGTGAGTACCTGTCACAGGCTGCATACAGGGCTAAGGCTTGTCCCAATTCTGTACACTCTACTGAGCCTCTTTCTGGGCAAAGCCTTTACTCCACAGCAGACTGTGTGAAGTGTCAGACCTTCTGATGCACTGACATTAAAATAGATGTCTTTGGGGATTCTAAAATAATGTCTACACTTGCTATATAGCTATGACAAATAAGTTGGTTCATCTTACTCCGAGTGAACTGTCGTGAATAAAGGACAGTTTCATTCTGCAAAGGAAGTGTTAACTGAAAATATATAAATCCGTATTTATCTAAATTACATTTTCCCTCAAAATGACACTATAACTAAGAGCTGATTCAATTGTTTGCTAGAGGAGGATAACAAAAGAAGGAAAAAACCATGACACTGCTGCATTTAGATTAAGGGAGTGATATATCTAAAATGAGATTTGTAGTGAGGGCGGACTTCATTACCAGAAGGTAGGAGACAAGTCATCTGAATGTAGGCTTTTCAACACCTGTTTCTGTAAAGGGGATATAACTGCCTCAATTTCATGCAATATGCTCCCCAAATCTTGATTAGTCCCTACTCTTCTTGTTACCAAATGTTAATCCTCAACCTAATTACAGACCATCCTAATGCTTTTCAGTTTTAAATTATTTGATGGCAGAATTCATACAGGCACTGCAATTATTCAGTGATAACTTACAGGAACAACTCTCGGAATTCACAGTGGGCGGACTAATTTTGTTTTGTTTTGTTTGTTTTTAGAAAGCAGTGTTTCAGAGAGGAAAGCCTCAGGCCAAATAAAGGTTGTAGGGAAACTAAATCTGACCTGTGCTCTGCCAGCCAACGATTCTCACTGGCACCCCTATGTCTACATAAAGCTCTCCCTCTAATTTACAGTGAAATCCGATGACATGGGTTTAAAGACAAACCAGTGTTACAACCAGCCAACAGTTTTTTCAGACCAGTGCCTTTACCCTAGGAATGTCTAGCTATGACTTATCTCATTTGGGAGTAATACAATCTGTTATTTTAGTCTGCAGTTAAAAACAACAGAAACTAAAGAAATAGAAAGTAGGCAAGAAAACATATTTACACTGAGATCACTGTAGCAACATGAACGTATTTCCAAATACCTAGAGCCAAATAGCAGTTGGTACTTTCAGGAGACAGGATTTTGTCCCAGTGAATGCTGGCATTGTGTCAAACTGCAGAACAGTGCTGCAATAGATAGGGAAAAATACCTCTCCCTGAGAACAGTAACCTTGTCTCATTCTGCGTTTATGAATTCCTGATCTTTGCAAAGGGGGAGGAACTCTTGCCACCGTAAAAAATCTTGCCACCTTAAAATCTAGCAGTGGCTTTACATAAATTCTTGGTTTTCTTTGTTCTTTCCATCAAACATAAAAGAAAATCCAGTGCTTTAAACCAGGCCAGATTGGTTTCATTTCTTTTTTGCCCTAACATTAGTCAAAATAAATAACCCTCAGGAAATAGTTTTGGCATGGAACTGAGCAGCTTAGCTATTTTATTTTTCCTCCTAATATGGATGTAATTATGAACAATACAGTATGTTCTTTTTGCAATTACTGTGATAGAACTGCTTTTACACAGTAAGCTGCTCTGAGGCAGATTTTCCTTTGTATCACAGCTGCATTGGGTGTCTTCTTGCTCAAAATGAATGACCATTCAAATAATTTCTAATACTGGCTCTTCACCTTCTTTCACATTTAAGAAAAATAGCAGCAACCAAAACTTCTAGCTGCTGGTATGTGAAAGCTCTGAGAACAGAAAATGGAAAGAAGTTTAATGATCCCTTCTCCCCTGCTCCAGCTACCAAGTTTTTTTAACTGCTCTCAATTCACTCCCTGTCCCACCTGTATTTGTGCCTGGTATTGCCCTAGTGCAGGACCTTGCACTTGATCTTGAACTTCATGAGGTTTGCAGGGGCCCACCGTGCTTATTTCAATGGGAGAACTCAGCACAGGACGCTTAGAAAACCTTTTGAGGAAGTGTTTTGGACTCTGTTCTTGTTGGATGAATGAGAACTCTGCTAAACTACTGCTACCTTGTTTACCTACATGATTATGCTATCTGTGCTAAACAAGATCCCTGTCTGATACAGCCATGACAGCAGATAGAAGTTTAGCTTGGAAAAGCTGTGTGATTCCCTATGTCGTCAGCAATCTTGCAGGAAAGTCAACTCCAGGGGGAGATGAACAGTGTGTGATGGTATTTGGTTCAGTGTTTCAACCTTCTCAATTTGTACCCTGCAGGAAGGCAGCCACATTCTCATTGCTGAAACTTAATCACAACCAGTGAATACTTGCAACCAGAGTATTTTATACTGGGCTCAGAAGAAATTGTTCTTTGATTCGCAGGGTTCTGGTTAATTGTAAGAGGACTAGTCTTATGAGGAATGAGTTCAGATCAGCTGTGGCTGTATTGTGTCATGACTGGGCAATAGGCCCCAGCTGACTGATAATGAGCCACGAAAAGAGCTGACATTTTCTGTCTTCTCTCTGGTATGATTCCACTTTGCACATTGCTCTGAGCTCAGTGGCTGTTGGGCTCCTACTGGAGATGTCTTCTTGAGCAGCAGGAGTAAAGGAATCTCAAAACAGAAGCACAAGTCTTCACCTCATCTGTGTCACTGGATATGACAGAGTACTTTCTTACAATAAGCATGCTTGTATGGAAGTAATGGCTCCCAAAACTGATGACATTTCCTCTACTATAACTGCAAGTGGGTGCAGAAAGCAAATTTCCTCCTCTTGTTTTTCTAGTTCTGCCTTCAGAGAAGGAAAGGATTAGCAAGACACAGGAGGTTTTCACGTCCAAGGACTTGATCTCTCAGGCACACTAATTACTACCCTCCAGAAACCAATGCAGTACCATTTCTAAAGTAATTTTATTGCCCTCACAGCTCTAGTGACAGAAAAATCTTGTAACGGTATTCATTTGCAGATGCTAAACACAAAGATGATACAAGGACAATGCAAAACCATTCCTCTATTTTATGTGATATATGAAAAAAGCAAGGTCTGTTCTATTTTTCCCTGCTCACCTAAGCTCTTTAAGTCCAGAGTTACATGAATTCTTATTTTTCATAAGATATACAGTGATGATGTCTTGAGGCTCCTGTTTTAGATTGATGAGCTTTATTTGAACCTTTAAAAAAAGGTTAAAAGCCCTGCAGTCCAGGATGGTAGCTGATAAATCATCCCTATTGGTGAAAGCAGCCAGGACTATTAGGGTTGCAGGCTGCTGGCTGGGCCCTGGCCTCAGGTTCAGATGATTGAACTAACATGAGAAACTGCTGGCTATGACATGAGAAATTGCTGGATGTGACAGACAATGATGACAGAAGCTGACAGGAATTACCGGTAGCACCATGAGGAATGGCTGGATTTCATAGGAGGTTCATAGGAAGTGATGTGAGAGATGGCCAACCGTCCCTGAAAAGTACTTTTGGGACCTTGGGCAAGACCAACAGCACCTTGATAACCACATCAATGATAGGATATATATCTGACACTACCTGTGTCAGAAATGGGTCAGGAATACTGATTGAGCTATGGATATAGGAAAAATGGAACCAGTAGTGAAAAACTAATTAGGAATGGTTGTTTATCTGGAAGAGGATTAGGCATGAGAAAGAGGGAGGCAAGTGTCCTGGTTTCAGCTGGGGTAGAGTTCTTTTTCTTCCTAGTAGTAGGTGCAGTGCTGTGTTTTGGCTTTAATCTGAAAACAATGCTGATCACACACCAGAATTTTAGTTGTTGCTGAGCAGCTTTTACCCTGATCAAGGACTTTTCAGTCTTTCATGCTCTGCCAATTAAGAGGGGCACAAGAAGCTGTGAGGGAGCTGAGACAGGACACCTGACCCAAACTCTTGTACTCAACATATGCAGTCTGTTAGGAGATGCAGGCTTCAGTCCTTTCAGGAAATGGGAGCTGATCACGGCAGGTAAGGGGGAGATCTGGGGGCTAAACTGCTAAGTTGTTAAATGAGAGTGGCACCATCACAACCTTGTAACTCCTACATGAGTAAGCAAGGGCTGTGGCTGCACTTTCTGCAGGCTAGGTATTGTTGGAGTCTTTCAGGCAAACAGAATGAAACCTGAATTTTGTTCACTCTAGTATTTAATGCTTTGTCTAATCCCATCTAGACTAAGTGTCTACATAGCAGTATAGCTTGGATCAGGACTGTGGTTCTGAACTGAGCCTCCATATTTTCTCCACTTGCTGAACTTTAGTTCACTTCATGGAGAAGCCTTAGGAAAACACAAATCAGACTCTCTTCAGTTAACACCAAGCTGGAATAAGTTAATTCAGGGGGAGCTGGGAAGGTTTCACAGTTTCGTTTTACTGGCATTTAAATCCCTTTGTTCAAAAGTGCCAAGTAAGCTACACAAGTCTTTTCAGGTTCATTTTTGATTTTAGCTGTTTTTCTTAGGTGAAAACTGACTGCATAAGGGATGTTCAGCTTCTAAGTTACAGACTTCCTCTGTACACCTCCGTCTTTTCTTTTCATCCCACTGCAATGTTTCATCGAGCAATGGTGTGAACCTGTGAAGTTTCAAGGTACTTGAACTCAAAAGGTTTTAGAGTGAACTTGCAAGGAGATTACAGAGAATAGGAGAATATAAATGTAAAGCAGCAGAATTCTTCTATTTTATTACAAAAATAAATTGATTTTAAGAATCAACCTAAAAAGTGAGGTTTGTACAATGACAATGCTCTAAAAATTGTTATATATGATCAATGATGGCAGAGTTTCTTACAATTTTATCATATCATTTCTCCCTCTTTATCATACAAATAAATACATGAACGTTCCTAATGAAAATTTTTCTCAAACATGATGTCAGGGGAATCATTCTACAGAAGCATGTCACAATTCTGCAGTATCTGTTACTCTAAAAATGTGAAGAGAGACAATTTGTTAGTTTAATTTTCTTAATCATCTATTTCAGACCTCACAGAGGAAACATAGCTTTCTATGCAGTAGGTCTGGCTTTCTCTGAGCCCCTGTTGAAACAAATGTGCAACACCATATTTTATAAATTTTCTATTGATTTCCCTGGGTTAGATTGAACCTCCCTGGATGAAATCAGAGCTTTTTCTGGGGAATCAGGCTGATAGACTGTGGCAAGCTCCTCACATGGAATTGCAGACAGACACAAGCTTGCTCTACCCATACTTTGAGATGAAAAGGAATTGTATAGGGTGGAACAGCACAGATTTCAGGTTAATATAAATCCTGTCACCATCAGTGTTTTAAGTAAGGTGTTATTCAGCTGTTCCATTCAGAACAGGGGGAAGGGAAAGACATGGCATAGCACGTCAGACTGCAAAAGCTTGTGTAAACATACCCTAGGTACAATCAGGCGTGCTTAACATCAGTCATAACTGTGATGTTATTTCCAAAAAAAGAAGAAAAATACAAATTACTTCAGCAGTGATTTTGCAAATGTAGAAAGTAACAAAAATTAAGCTTTTCTTTTTTTTTTTCCCCTTTTGTCTGAATGCGATCTTAACATACTATGCAAGCTACTTTGCATAATAACAGGACAGGGTCATTTCATTGAAGAAGTTGAAAAATGCCATTGACACTCATATCACTTTGTATGTTCATTTCCAAGGCTCTGAGGCTGACACCTAGCCCAGTGAGTTAAGAAACCACTGAATGTGAGAATAGAACAGGTAAGCTGTTCTATTTGTTTATATGTAAACATGTATGTTTATATGTTTATATATGTCTATATATCTATGTTTATGTATGTTTAGGGAAGAAATTCTCTCCTGTTAGGGTGGTGAGGCACTGGAATGGGTTGCTCAAGGAGGTTGTGAATGCTCCATCCCTTGCAGTGTTCAAGGCCAGGTTGGACTGAGCCTTGGGTGACATGGTTCAGTGTGAGGTGTTCCTGCTCATGGCAGGAGGGTTCGAACTAGATGATCCTAAGGTCCTTTCCAAACCTAACTATTCTATGATTCTATGGTTCTAAGCTGCTGTCTTTGTAAGCTCACAATTTTAGATTCTAAATTTTTTAGTATTTGCCATAGGCCTGACACTGGGTGCTTCACTGGAAGTGCTGTACATCACAGTGAAAGGAAAACAGGTTTTGTCACACCTGAGCCTTCCCAGAAAGACATTTTTGTCCAACTTTGAGCACTACAAGAGAATATTAACCACTTACTGGATTCTTCGGTACTGGAACTTCCAGACAAATAATGACTGAATGCACAGCTATAAGCCCCAAAGTTTTCAGCTGGGATAGAGTTACTTTTCTTAATAGTTGGTACAGTGCTGTGTTTTGGCTCTAGTCTGAGAATCATGTTGATAACAGACCTATGTTTTAGTTGTCACTAAGTAGTGCTTACTCTGATGAAGGACTTTTCAGTCTCATGCTCTGCCAGCGAGCAGGGGAACAAGAAGCTCAAAGGGAGCCCAGTCAGGACACCTGATTCAAACTAGCCAAAGGGGTGTTCCATACCATAGAATGTCATGCTCAGTATAAAAATTGTGAGAAGTTGGCTGGGAGCTGCCAGTCACTGCTTGGTTTGAGGACAGGCTGGGCATTGGTCAGCAGGCGGTGAGCAGCTGTACTGTGCAACTCTTGTTTCTTAGGTTTTATTCCTCTCTGTCTCTCCTATTATTATTATTAGCAGTAGTAGTAGTGATAGTAGTAATTACTTTATTTCAATTGTTGAACTTTTTTTATCTTAACCTGGCTTTACCTTTTTCTGACTCTCCTCCACAGCCTACCTGGTGTGGAAGTGGGCAAGTGGCTGTGTGGTCCTATGTTGCCCGACAGGGTTAAGCCATGACAAGAATATGCAGTGAGATCATAAAGCTGCCTGATATTGGGTTGACTGCTTGTGCACAGATTAACTGTGCAGCACTGGCTCAAGGGATCTTGAGTGCCTGACTCATTTCACATGCACTGCAGCATGCCAGGTCAGAAACGTAAAGCAGAAATATGGAAACCCTGCAAAAAGCTTGTAAACTATGTATAAGCCAAGCTATAGTAGCTAGAGATGGACATAAGGGGGACTACAAGCTAGATGGTTGTCTTTGCACACCAGCAGTTCTTTCTGAGTGGCCCTTATAGATTAGTTGAGAAACAGTGTCAATGAAATTAAGTCTTTTCCTAAAACATCAATTAGAATGTAATTGAGCTTCCAAAGTCAGAGCTCCACTGAAAAAGACATTAATTGTGTGGACAAAGAAGACAAGCAAAATAGCTGGAGGAGTCTAAATATAAAAGAAAACCTTTTACTGAACTTTTTAAGAACAAAAGAATTTACAAAGAAACAAATCATGACTAAGTGGGAAGCATGAACTATGTACTGTGAGCAAATCAAAAGCAGATAAATATTTTTACAGTGAAAACTACTTAGTAGGTGTCTTACTCTTCACTGACTAGCACTGGTTGCTGTTCACATGAAATGTAAATTAGCTGCATCAGCTCTTGATTCCCATGACTGGAGTTAAAGTAACAAGAATATCCAGCAACCAAAAGCTGTCGGAAAGTTTAGGAACACAGGAATTATTCTTGTGATGATATAGAGAAGAATATTGCAGAAAATGGACTGAAAGGCCAATATTTGAGTATTACATGCTTTTTAAACCACAGAACAGTAGGAATTTTTAATGTTTTTTTTCGGAGGGGAAGGTTGTTTTTTTTTTTTTTTTGGTGGGGTACGGGGGTTATTTTTTTTTATTTTTTTGCATGGAAGTGCTGCTTTCAGTAGAGCATTTTGACTTAGAGTGGCAAAGTATGTATTAATCCTTGTGTCAGAAACAGAAATGGTGAAGCAAATTTATCAACAAATCTGGTAAACAGGAAAAAACCCCACATGTAATTATAATCTCATGCTAGAGACAGAAATGATTCCTTGCCTCTGTCTGTTCTTGCAGGCTTAGACTCTTTAAAAAGCATCTGATTGATCATATTGGCACATTTTCAATCCACCTCTCTACAGCAGAGATTGGCAACAGGAGAGTGATTCGTAATCTAAAACACAATCTCACATTCCCAAGCATACCACAGTGTGCAACCAGTTGTAGTCTTAAGGGGATAGAGCTCAGCATCCCTCAGAGGTGGGGGTCTCCTCCCAGCCAACAGGTACAGCAGGCAGGAGGCTCCTGACCCCCAACCACCACAGCACATGCAGAAAAAATAAGTGAACTCTGATATCCTAGACCAGCCCTATATGCTCTGCAAATACAAGATAGGGATGGGAAAGCTGCCAGCCCAGAGTAGTATCTAGCAAAATGGTTCTGCTCTGGTCACGGTAGTTACCAGATTTTTAGGAAAGGCCAGACTCCCAGCTGAAATAATTTAGCATGGTTGTTTTGTATTTACATAACCTTTTTTGATAAATACCAATTAAGATTCATTCTTTCAGTCCTTTCTAGCAAATGGCTAAAAATGAGCCAAGTTGGAGGGGATGTGGGTGGGAGAAACTCATGTGCTGGGAATTGCAGCTGTAGTTTTAGTGGGTCTGAGAAGCTGCAAGACCTGAGTAGTGGTTTCACTCAGCCAGGAATGAGAGAAAATCACCTGGATGTACTACGGCCTTGTCAAGGTTTCTAACAATTAAGTTTCTTCAAATAATTTTTCTGCCTGGAATACATGCCCCTGATTTGGCCTGATCCACAACTCCATTGCTGTAGTTTTGTGTTGATATAACCCTTCTGAAAGTCAATCATCTAGACTGGTGCTGGTATAAAACTGGAGTGATGCAGTGGTGAATCAGACCCATGGTTATAAAACAGTGTCTGTAGGAAATTACATAACTGGATCAGGAGTATTTTGAGGGAATTAATCACTAAAAAGTAAAACAGATGCAATTATGTTCAAACTTTCTTGCCAACAATACCAGAAAATGTACTGCCAATTACCTAATCACACATCAACCTATTTTGGAAAAGAAATTATTTAGTTATAAGGTTGAACAAACCCAAAAGATACAAAGAAATGCTACTTTGCCTGGTTTATATTGACAAAACGTCTGGCATTCTCTCATAATGCTATGCAATACTCTGCCCTTGCAGCAAATTTAACGGGGAAGATAAACATTTTTTCTTGGTAACTGAGGATACAAAATGCATCAGGAGGTGGCCTAGTGATCATTTGACTTAGTTGTAATGAAATAAACATGCATTTTGTGTCTCTGGGATAAGCTCTACTATGTATGACTAAACTGACAGCTGACGTCCTGTTTCATCTCACCTACTCTGTTTTTATAGCTCTCCCTCACCAGTGGGCACTGATCACCAGCAGAATTTGATCTACGCCTCTCTCAGCTCTTGCAAGTAGAAACTGGGGCAGAATTTAGTCCAAATCCGATCATATAGCAGAGTATTTGCTGTCTTATCTACACACATGGGAGGACATTCAACACGTCAGTTGGTATTGCTGAGCAGGAGTCCAATCTAGTACAGCCTCATAAAAGTACTGGTAATCAGCCCAATAGTATTGTCATATATTCAAAATGAGATTAAAGATAGGGTGAAATGTATTCCTGGATTAAGCTAGCACAACTACAATGACTACATCATAGATAATTGGCACAGCATGTATCAAATCCCAGCTTTGTTTCTCAGAGTAGCAGCCTAATATAACAATTGTGGATGCTAGAAAAGAATGACAGGAGAGAACCCCTTCACTTGCTATTTGTTGGAGACAAACTGCTGGGCAAAATGGACTATCGATCTGACTCAGCAGGACATTTTGTATGTTTTTACAGTGCATGGGTACTTTCATCATTCTCATGCCTGATATGAACACATAGCATGAATTCTGGACTTAAGACTGTTCCCCTTAAGAGATTTCAGAACAAAAGTCTGTATTAGAGTCAGACACAGAGAGTCTTAACTTTGTCTCACCTTTTTCATTTTATTAAACTTCAGCCCAAGCATTCCTTTTTGAGCTGGATTCTTTGCTTTTTATCCCACATGCATTATACCCAGGCTAATGCTCATACCTTTGCTCAAATGTGTTCTGCTCTCATCTGTAGTAAGTTTTTAAAGGATTTTTTGCAGGGGCTTTTTTTTTTTTTTTATTTTTTATTTCATACTGTATGTTCTGCCTGCTGTCCATCTGCTCAAGTGCCTGATATGCTCAGAGAGTTCTTTAGAAATTAATATATAATACTAATTGCAGAAACTGCCTAAGTTGCTTGTGGAACATTGTCTGGGGCTAGGCATGGAAAAATAGAGCTTTTGTCAACCATATTCTTCTATTTTTGATTGCCCTGAGATCAAAGTAAGCATGCTGTAAGACATACTAAGTTACAAGAGAACTTGCAGCTGCTGGGAGAGAGTCCCTGAACACTTCACATGGAAATGCTGGCCACGAGTTGAAGACTGGTTTGGTGGGTGGCATACAAGCACGCAGAAGTTGGTCTTTCCAAAAAGACACTGCTAATAAATGAGTAATTTCACTAGCTCTAAAACTGGCCTGACATGTTAAGAAATACTTGGAATGCTTGCTTTTCATTTTTGAAGGCCCAAATAATTTTAGTTCATTTCCTCCTTTGCCCTTTTCTTCCTTCGCTTTGAATAGACATGGGAGAAGTCGCTGCATATTAATCTTGTTGAGTGTGCTGGAGCTGACGGTCTAAAATCTAAACTGCTTGATTTAGCTGCCAGAGGTAAGTTTCCTCTTTATTAAACCTCTCTCTGGAGGCTGCTGAACTGCTCAGAAAATACAACAAGGTCATACCTTTGCATAACAGTGAAAGCAAATTAAATATGACCTTTTAAAGATCTAGTTCATGACTTCTTGTAATTCCTAACTTTCAGGAAAAAAAAAGAAGTCAGATGATTTCCCAGAGAAGAGTGGGGGTTTTGTGCGGATCTTTTTTTGTTTGTTTGTTTGTTTGTTTTTTTGGGGTTTATTTTTACTCAGTAAGTTGGTTTTATTACCTAAGACATTCCCTCTTTCCTCAGTGGTATTTGTGTTGCAAGTACTATGACACTTGGTGTCTGCGGCTGTCAACCCAGGGTAATAGGCTGCAGCTGCTTTTAGCGACTTAAAACTAAAATCCTCAGCATGTTAAATCGCCCACTCCTTTTATGAGAAAATATTCCAAGAAAAATGCAATCAACACTTACTTATTTTTACAACTAATAAATACAGTATTCACATATGTGGGCACTCCATATCAACATTGCTGTATTTCAGGTCTGTTTTAAAGGAAAAGAACAAGTGTCAGTTACACAATCAATTCTAGTGTGACTTGTTCTTGAGAATAATTATCCCATGTTGATGGGTTGAGGATGTGTTCAGAAGTTTACTATGATGTCCTGCTGAAACAACAAAGACATTTTTGCAACCCTTGCTTGCCATCCTCGTCCTCTCTCCTCCTCAAAAAAGGACACATTTCTCAAAAAGCAAGCAAGACTTTACTTTGGGGTGGGATCCCACTTAATTTATTCTGTGCATAAACCCTTTTTTATATTCACTTAGTTTTATTATTTTCATCATATGATGGTACTAAAACTTCTCTGTCTGGTTGTAGCAGCAGGGCACATAATTAAAATCTCATACATATATATGCATATTACATATATAGGAGAATGTGACTGCAAAATCACATAGTTGATGGGGAAGTTTAGGTACAAGTACAGTGCTGGAAGCCATTATGCAGAAGTAATTACATCACTCCTACTATTGTTAGAAGTAGATTATACGATAGAAGTGCTCCTTCAAAGTTGTTTTGCTCTAAAACAATAGGAGGCAATTTGTACCATTGTTTATTCTCCCTGCAAACTAATAAGTTTTGATACCGTGTACAAAATAATTGTTCAGATCTGAATTTCCTGTAGACAACTGAGACTCATTTTCTTGTAATATATAGATCCTGTTGTGATCATAGAATCATAGAAACACAGAATAGTTAGGGTTGGAAAGGACCTTAAGATCATCTAGTTTCAACCCCCTTGCCAACGGCAAGCCAACGTTGGAAAGCCAACGGCTCTGTCCAACCTGGCCTTGAACACCGCCAGGGATGGAGCACTCACAACTTCCCTGGGCAACCCATTCCAGTGCCTCACCACCCTCACAGTAAAG
>JBCJKH010066917.1:0-13443 GCA_039877255.1 Loriculus beryllinus | reverse complement strand
CACAAATCACTACTGCTACCACCAATAATAATAATGATAAGGGAAATAACAAGGGAAGAGAATACAATACCACCTGCCAATCCCCAGCCCAACCGAGCAGGTAAACTAGTCCTTCCAGGTAACTCTCAGTTTACGTCCTGGACATGACATGCTGTGGCATGAATACCTCTTTGGCTAGTTTGGGTGAGGTGTCCTGTCTCTGCTTCCTTCCGGCCTTCCTGGCAGAGCATGAGACTCAGAAAGTTCTTGGTCAGACTAAACATTTGAACAGTAACTAAAAACATTGGTGTTATCAGTGCGGTTCCAGGCCGAAAGTCAAAAGCACAGCACTGCACCAGCTACTAAGAAGGAGAAAAATGACTGCTACTGCTGAACCCAGGACAGCATCCACCCCTTATTCCATACCATTCATGTCATGCTCAGATCTCACATTTTTCAATATACCATCACTTTTGTCTCATATATACGCACACACACACACACAAAGAGAGATCATTTCTTAGTGCATGGACCAATCCCTATAAAGCTGCTGAGTTCATCCAGTCCATGACGTTGGGCTCCATCTCTTGTAAGTCTTTCAGAGCAGGAGAGAGTGTGTGCAGTGTTGGATTGTTGCCTGCTGATGACACCGCAGAACTCATCTGGTTTCATCAAAGTTCATTCTTTGTTGGGATGATGGTCAGAGGGAAGTCAGGGCCAGTCGCTGGTGGCCTAAAGACATCTAGTTGGTGGGCTATAAAAGTGCTACATAGCAGGCAACAGCATGCAATTGAATTCATTGGCTGTTATTATTGGCTGAACCCAGGACAGGGCATTAAGCTGGTCAGGAAGCTGGACTTCAGCATTAGGAGAAGGCTTCAGGTAGGCATCGTATTGCTGTCTGCAGTTACCTAATGAGAATGTATAGAAAAGACAAACACAGGCTTTTCTGGAAGGTACACAACAACAAGATGAGAGGCAACAGGCACAAGCTGGAACAAGAAAATTCCAACTAGGTAGCAGAATATTTCTGTTCTTCACTGTTAATGAGGATGATCAAACACTGGAACTTGCTGCTCGAAGAAACTAAGGAATCTCCATCCCTGGGGATATCAGAACTTGACTGGACACAGTCTTGAGCAACTTGATTTGGCTGTCCCTGCTTTGCCCAGGGGCTTGGCTAGGCAACCCACAGAGGTACTTTCCAAGTTATTCTGTGAGTCTATGAATTGCAGACAGCTGCATGCTGCATTCATATATGCACAAAAGAGGATGCAGTCGTGCTGTCACAGTTCTGTAAATGTTTTTAAATGGCTTCTGCACTGGAGCTGGCATACATCATTTGGGCAGTGAATCCTAAGTGCCCAAAGAAGGGACAAAGCTAGAAGGGAGCTGTCTGCCCCTAGCATCAGGGACAGCAGCTGCAGGGAGTAAAGTATCAGTTCGGATCTTGATTAAGAGATACAAAACATACCTTCTACTTTCAAACATTATCTGTGATGAAAAAGACATCATCCTTTTGCCAGTCAACTGGTTTCATACCCCTGTGAAGTGTTACCATACCTCTCCAAGCTACCTTACATGGTCGGTTCTTAGTCCCTACCTCTGCCCTTCATGTGGTATCTGCACATTTCACTTTTCCTATTACTTTGTGTTTGAGTACCAGCTTGATCTCTCTTTCAGAAAAGAGTTTTTCTTTCTTGTATCAGATGAATGTTACCTATAACTTCAGCTGCCTGACATGAAGCTAAAGTTCTTCTAGAGTCAGTGGAGAGGAAAAGGTCCCTCGAGAGGATGATTCATCCCTACTTTTCTCAGAAACAAGACTGGTAAATTTCTTAGCATATGCAAATCTCAGAGATGTACATTTTGTACACTGTTTATGTCTTTAGCTGTCTTCAGTTGTAAAGCTTTCAGTGAGACACAGAACAGAAAAACACAGAGGGTTTTTTTGAACAATTTTGAGTAATTTAGTAAGACCTGCAGAAGGCAGCACTAAGAACAAGAAAAAAGGGAGCTTTACAAGAACTAGTTTCATATATAAAAGTGGGTGGGAAAACAGCCATATGAAGTATTTTGATCTTTGAAACAAGTTACAATTTTGTAAATGAGAAAACCTTATACAAGTATGACCTTACAAAAGGTATAGTATTTATGTAATACTCCAATTGTGAGTTTTCCTTCAAAGAAACCTAATTGAAAAAATAAAATAAAAAGAACTCTTCTTTTGATCATTTTCAAAAATCTAGCACTAGTATCAGTAGTTTTCACAATTGTGACAATGCTATTTTACCAGTACTACAAGGTAAAGCTGCACAGTGGCATGAAGAGCCTTTTATCATGACACAGAGTACCGAACCTCTCTTGGCTAAAGAAACCCACAGAGCTGTTGAAAAAACAGCAAGAGTTGAGACAAAAGCTGTAAATGGAAATTTCTATTGCTGCAACATGAAGAAACCAAGCTGTAAAAGAAAAATCAAACCTCTCCATTTGAAGAATGCCAAAACGGATTGTTTCACATCATATTTGCATGTTGCTATCTCACAGGTCTCCTGTTCTTCCTTCTGGCATCATCTCCAAAGATTCAAGCTATGTCAAGTAATTTTGGATCAAGACCAGAACCATGCCAACAGCCTGCAACTCCTGCCAAGCCTGCATGACCAGGAGCCCACTGATCCAGGAGGTGCTCCAGCAGCAGCACTCCGGGCAGCTGACAGGCGTCAGCCCATACAGCAGGCATGCAGGGGTAGACTGGAAAGAGAAACACTCATATCAGTGGCAGCTGAGTCACCAGGGTGCCCGAGCATAACAAAAAAGGCATGCTAGAAATTGTCCTGGCTAGACAAGTGTAAAGAGGCTTCTTTGAGGGATGAGAGGAAACCAGACTCCTTTGGAGCTAGAGGACGAAAGGAGAATGTGCCTCTAATCTTGTTCTCCTCCTGTGAGGAAAAGCAAAGATAAACTCATTACCTTGCATATTTCTCAACACATCTGTAAATAAAAGATTACCATTAGCACTTCTCACCAGACATTATTTGTGTGTCAGAATTGTTTAGGGTATTATTTGATTTTCTCTCCTTCAGAGAGCATGCAAGCAAGAAACAGCAGCCTTTGATTTATTAAAGATGACCTATCACTACTGTAAAAGGCAGAATGGGAATATATGTGCACATCCTAAGAGCAGGGCAGGATGGATATCACCTCCACATTTTCGTATAAAGCTCTGTCTTTTCCTTTATATCAGCCTGTCAACATTTATGCAGCCACAGTACATCTACACTGATATTTTTGAGAGGTTTACTTGTGTGTTATTTGCCCATGATTGCACCAATGTAGGTACAGAATGCTTCACTGTCTGCATGAAGCATATTGACTTGAGAATTAGATTTTGGGGATCTGAAAATAGGATATGAAAAAGAGTATAAGAAACAAAGAGCCTTATTTTCTCATTAAACGAAAGGCAGGGCAAGATTAACTAGAATTCAAGCACAGGAAGCAAAGGAAGAGTAAACTAGTGAGAGGCATGAGGATGAAAGCCCTGTACCTAGCACCACAGCACTTCCAAGCTATAACTGGCTCAGAATTCAACTCTGGATCTCTGGGAATGCCAGGGGGCTGTGCAGCCAGAGCTGTACTGGACCTGCTGGAGATTTCGCCTTCAAATTACCAAATTTACTCCTCAGCTACAGCAAGCAGGTCAGCTACTTATATAGTTCTTCTGGTGCCAACCTCTGCTCAGTTAAAGTAGCACACACATACAATAGTGTGCTCCTTAAATAGTTCCAACCAGGACAGCACTAAATGAACCTAAAATCTGCCTGAAGAGTTAGGTCTATGGTTCCTTACTGTGTGAATGACAGCATATCTGTGCCCTATAGCACTGTGACTGTGGCTGAAAGTCAGTGGAAAAGGATAGGATGGATATATCACAATCCTGCAGTAAGGAAGCACATGCAGACAAACAGTAGGGATTTGTAAACCACATCAAGAGGGAGGGCTAAGGTGGAAGAACAAGAAATCAAGCAGTGGAGCCATGTGTACTGTCACTTTAGAGATGAAGACAATGTCTTGTGATCAGTCATCGGGGAAATGCATCTTGCTGTCAGTGTTACATAGCTGCACAGTTTCTAATTAGTCCATAAGATCAAAGTTCAGTCATTCCTCTACAGAAGCCATTAACAGGTATGCCATCAGTGTCAAGGGATGTTGCACACTGCAGTTATTGAGCAAATAATGTATACAAGCACTCCCCTGCTCCCCTTTTTAACTGTTGTATGTGAGGCACCTGAGAGCTGATGCTGGATTGGTGCTAGAAGGGTGTGCTGTGCTATATATGCCATTGGTATCTCAGACATAGAAATTCTGACCACACTGAGAGGTGCTGAAGCCTTTTTGTGCTCCACCAGCTCCTACTTCCCACCACACAACCTAACATCCAGAATTACCTTACTGGGCAAAACAGTTCTCAAAAAAGCAGGAAGTTACTTGTGAGCCATGATGTGTAAGCAGCATGGAGAAGGGAAACAGACCTAGTTCCTTGCATAGATACTTAAAAAACTACTGTTTCATATTCACCACAAATAAAATAGGAGAAAAGAGAAAGAAAAACTTTATTCAAGCTTGTTTTTTATAATGCTTATGTCCCCAAACCAAAGCTATTCTTTTACACATTGTTGTTAGAGGCTCTCAGCTACTAACTCAATCAACACGAAATTATCTTCAGAAGCCAAATGAGAAGCAGCTCACTGCAGAAGACAGTTGTTGGATGGCTTTGTTGTCACTGCTAACTTGTTTTTGGCTTCCACGCAGCACTTGATGAAGTGCATACTATTAGTGCCTGGGGTTCCCTGTGTTCTGTTCTGCGCTGCTGCTACTAGGAGCCATGTGCTCTCACTTTCAGTGGTGGAGCAGAAGCAAGTATTTGCTCATGTTGATGAGTGCCAGACTCTGTGCATTTCCTGGGAACGGGTAGGGGGGGCACAGGCTTGAGCAGAACCTGCCAGGTTAAAAAGCTGTTCAAAGTAAGCATTTGAGGGGAAACAGTAGACTGTTAGGAAGGCATTTTGATGCTGTGGATCATGTCCCTCAGCAGATCTCTCCAGATGCTTGTGTTACCTACAGGCAGGGTTATTGGCAGGCACACTGACACCCTGTCCCTCCTGCGTCAATATTTCATGTGATTCAACCTTCAGCCTAACCCTCATGGAGCCTTGGAGAAATTCTGGCAGAACCAGACTCCACCACAGGTCTGAGTGGTTTTCCCTTTCTCAATAACCACTATCAGGCTGCTATTGTATTTCATGCCAAATGGCACTGTGCTGGAAAAAAAAAAAAATGGATTGTGACCCTGCCAAATCACAGCAGCCCATATAACTACTAGCCTTCCCCTGCAGTATCTGTATCTGCCCTTCCCTCAGGTAAGCAGAAGGACCAATGTACTTTGAAATCTGACAACCGTGTAGCTCCAGTAGAATTCTGGTTTTAATATATTTTTGAGGTGCCTAGCAGCACTTTGTGAGCCAACCAGACCTACCTCCCTTGTTACTGCCCACAGCCTGGCACTCAGCTTTCCACCTCACCCTGTTATTCATCAGGCAGGAAAATGAGCTAGTAAGGCACACAACACAGCACAGCACCAAAGCGCAGCAGGCAAAATCACACATATTTCTCCCCAGCACCAGTTTGAGCGTGTGCAAAGTTCAATATGTGAAATCTCCTGGTAGTAGGGAGCACTTTGCCCTCAAAGCTTGTGTCTGATGAGTAGCACAATCACTCTTGGCTCAAACAAGATGATTAGCTGTTGCAATAGAACGTCTGCTGGAACTAGCTACCTTGAATCCATGTCCTTCATGGGGATTTCAGGCCTGGAGCAAGGGAAGCTGAGACAGAGCCATTTCCAAGCTGCCTCTGATAGATGGTCTTCTGTGAAACCCTGTTGAAACCATCACCTGCCACCAGCAAACTGGCTCTCCTCAGAGGCACCAAATATATCATATCAGGTGGCTCCAGCCCAAAGCAGGGAAACTTGCTGTGTCAGCACATTTGGATTTGTATTTTAGCAGGAAAGTGTAGCTTCTGGGAGAAATTAGCAATAATGGTGCTCAGCTTTAGACCATTTGAATTGAACATAGACATCCAAACTAAATTAACAGCATAACCCAAGCTCAATATGGACAAAATAATGTTTCCAAAACAACCCCTACTACCTGCTTTTTCTGTGCAAACTATAATTCATCCTGCCTGTCACAAAATCTTGCACCTCAAGGCCACTTTATATTCAGGTATCCTACTAGATCTTCACCTCCAACAATATTTGAATGTGTCTCTCCATTTTCAACTATGTATCTCCCATATTTTTCTGCATAACATATCTAACTTCCATTATTTCCATTTCAAAAAATGTTTCCCATTTTACACTGCCAAAAATACAAACACTTCTGCCTCAACTGTGGCAACAATTTTCTGTCCAACCATACCTACATAACTTCAAGGTTTGACCTCTCTAAACCTTCTCTTCTTCCATCCTCCCTCCTTTCCTGACACACTGAGCATCACAATCACCTTAAATTTTCATAGCTCTGTTCCCCACAGCCACTCTCCGTGTATCATGCACCTCAGTCAGCACCTAAATACAGATTGCTGTTCTGCTTGTAGCACAGCCATCTCAAAGTCCCTGTGAAATCTGCCAGCTACAGACACCTGCATGACTTTCATATTTGGAAGAGGCATATAGCCTTGGATGAGGAAAGTACTGAAAACCAGAGCTGCCTGTCCCTTGAAAAATCCCAGTAATATGCCACATGCTCAAGGAGCACTTGCAGAAGGGCAAAGCACCAGCAGCTCCAATGGGTAATTCTGGCTCCTGGCCTGAGTTGCTTCTTTTTTTGAAGTCTTACACTACTGAAAGGAGCTGGTGAGCCTGAGCCAGCATGCCAGCAAAAACAGCTGAGCAGATGATGCTTAATTAGCTGAACGAGAGAGCATTGCCAACTGTGCAGGGGGTGGCCCAGCCCTTTGCTGCCACTGGGGCTCCCTCCAGCACAGCCTCAGCCCTGCTACTCACATTGGAGCCCTTCTAGTTCACACCACAGACTCACCCAATGTCACTACAAGGTGATTGCTCTGGCTGCTCCAGGAAGTGAATTTTAGACTAGTCACTGTCTCAGATTTTACTCAAACAGGCTGTCTGCTGCCTATTACATATAAGATCTTGAGTGTGAGAAAGGCAGTGTGACTGCAACCACAGGGGGAATAAGTCTTGCAACTATTGCCAAGAAACAAAGCTTTCAGAAATATGACAAATACAATATGGAAAAATGAAGATTGCTTCTGAATATTTAACTCAAATAATGATACAATTGCAAAGATACTGTTAAAGGAAAATCCAGAAACAAATTTAATTCTCAGGGTTGTGATCAGAGCCTCCATATTAAAAGGCGATATGCAGTTACTAAAATAGACAATTAGAGCATGAACCTTAACTCTCAGGGACATCCGTATTCAGAGTAAAAGCAAATATCACATAACGAACTGCAAAACAGCCAATTAACAGCTTACCAAAATAAGGAAAATGTGTAAAAAGGAAAAAAAAAATAAAAAGAATGTAATGGTAAGTTTCTTGGCATAAAATCTAATGACTTTACACCTTCTTGGTTTTTCCCCTACCAACTCTCCCCTGTCCCCCTTAAAACCACATTTCCCTATATTAGGTCTCTTTAGATTTCTCTCTAACTCATCCAAATCTCAAGGATAATTTGGGCAGAACTTGAAAACCCTGAAGTTTCCAGGAGAAAAAGCTTCATTCAAAATTTTGCCACGCCTGGTAACGATAATTCAGATGGCACCAAGAATTCAGCTTGTGCAGAAAGCATAGGTTTTTAATGTTGGCTACTTTTATCTCTTGCTGATCTTCCAAATTATCTTTTAACATATAGATTTTAAGGCTCCTTAAACTTTCAAGTTTTCCTGACAGAGCTGGTCTCCTGATCATGCTGAGATTTTTTATGCGATTGCTCTTTGTTCTGCTGCTTCTCAGTATTCTTAGTCAAGTCACTTCATCATCACAAAAGGCAGTTAATGAGTGTGATTGTAGTTTATAGCTCACAGACACAACTGAAAGCCATTTCTAGATTTTTGTTACTAGTCATTTTAAGTAACTCAAGTAATTTTGCAGCAATGAACATTCCAACAAAGGTTTTTCTAGGCAGGCAAAACCTGACCTGTTTCTGCCAACACCTCAGGTTGCGTTCACCTTTTCAGGAACTGTTCCCAGCTTTCTGTTTGCATTTTCACACTTATAAATGGCATGCAACCTGTATGACATTCTAAGAATGTGGCTTATGAGTGACAATAACAGATAGACCATGAATATTTACTGAGAAAATAGCAGACTACATTTTAGAAATGCTTTGCTCCTCTATTGGTCAGCAAGGACAGCAGCCAGAATTTTAGCATGCTTACTTGGAGTGGGTGTAAATTTTTTGCAGAATGCTTAAGGAAGCCAGAGATTGTCCTAGGGACATAAAAAATCTTCAGGCATTGGTTTTGTTTCAAGGAGGTTTAACATATCCTACAGGTACAGACAAGAATATTCCAAAAGTGTTCACTGAGGTCTCTACTAAGGACAGGTGAAAGTTTTCCAGAAAAACTATATTTCAACAAAAAATGAAGTTTTCATCTAAAAATGAAATTTGTATAATTTCTTGTTCTCATTCCCAAAAAAAAAGTTAATAAAACCTCACACTCTGAAATGAACAAGCAGCCTTCTGCAGTGTTTCATTAAGGCTCAGTTCAATCTTAAACATATCCTGGTGAATAACTGGGGCACTGGATGTGTCCACCCTGCAGACAGATCCACTCTCTAACTGGTGCTCATATGTCAGCTACATTCAGCAACTGTGTGAATCCTTCAGTGCATAGTGATTGCCAGTAAAGCAGAGCAGTCATAATAAATGCAGTCCTGTGATGGAACAGGGCTCAGGAAAGGAGGCAACATCTTGAAGGTGCTGAAATGCAGGTTTTATAGCATTGAACCAAACACAGGTCAATACTGAGATCACCTGGCTAAGTCAGGGGGCCAAACTAGTTCACTGTAGTTTCTCAAAACAGACAAGATTGCAAAATAAAAGATATTTTCAGCAACATCTCATCCAGAATTTTACAGTCATTACATATATGCTGGCTGTAAATGGAGCATTAAATTCAGCTCTTTCAATAGGCGTCAGAATACATTACTGCTAGTGATACAACCCACCTAAATGATCTTTTTACTGATGGTCTTCAGTTGAGCTCCACCAAGATACTAAAGGACTTTATGTGCTAAACTAAGGTCTTATATCCACACAAATTCTGCAGTGTTGACTTTTGAACCTTTTTGAAAATGTGACCCTGAAATAATAGTTGAAAGCCTAGCTTTGAACCTAATAAGATACACTGCTTTACAACACTCAGATTTTGCAGTAAACACTGTGCATACAATAGCCTTAAAATAAAAAAATTATAATAATAATTTTCTATAAATCCAGACATAAACTGAAAACAGACACATGGGCTGGATTACATTGAGAGCAAAGGAAAAGCTGTCAGTGTTTCAACTTTACTGAGTTGAGTCATAAATCTCCAAAACTATGGATGCTATTGTAAGTGTTGCTGCTGGATCTTTATACTAAGCTCTAAATAGTGCTCTTCTCATAGTTAATATTACTTTTATTTTTTTTTTCCAGATTTTTTTTGACAGATTCTGGTCAAAACAACACCAATACATCATTAAAAACTGAGGCTGAGAATAAATTTGATCATAGTACACAGAGGGGGGTTAGAATCAGGTTATAAACCCTATGGACAAATCTTCAGATATGTCAGAAACAGAGAAACATTTTTAAGTATTTTTTTAAAGACATAATTACAATAATCACCACTCTTCTACTTAATCCAAATCAGAAAAAAATCCAGGTTGCTGCTGCTGTGTGATTGCTGGATTGTGTTTTCTTCTGGCTTCAGTAGCTTTTCATCATTTAAAGTATTTGTTAATAGTTTAAGAAATGTAGTGTTTCTTTTCTATGGCATGATCCACGTAAAAACTGCATGAGCTCTTTGGAAAAAAAAGTATATTTTAGCAAGTAAGCTCTCAAGTAAAACACTTGGAAACAGCAGAGAAATGTTGCATTAGTACTCTTTCTTAGCCAATGTTAAAAGAAGAAAAAGTTAATAGATTGGATTAATGAAGATTTACTAAGCTACAAATATTAGGCATCGGCCCATGTTTCACTTGGGAAATCAAACATTTTCCTTTGCCTACAATTCTGCCTTCTCATTTACCTGAAATAATGCCAGTACCAAACCACCAATCCCCATTTTTAAGAGCTGACACAAGTCTCTTTATGATCAATGCCTCCTTTTTTTCTTTTTCTCTTTTCCTTTTCTTTAAAAAAAACAAGACTTGAGGAACTTCTGTATTAGTTAAAGAATAAAACCCGGTTTATTTCCATGGCTTTCTTTGCTAGGATTTCTTTCCCTCAAATAAGACAAAAAAATGGCTTCTAGGTATTCTGTTACTGCTTTATTCTCTAATGTGTCATCACACTGGATTATGGGGGTATCATTAAAATTAAATTTACTCCCGAGAGATGCAATAACTTTCAATAAAACCACGGGTACTTCCTGTACTTCTGCATCCTTCAGAAGCAGGCCTATAGTGCAGGATGAATGAATGGGAGTGAGCACAAACACTGTAAGACTACAGATCAACTAAGGAAGCACAAATTACCACTGCTGGATGAAAATAGTTACAGTCTTAGAAAAACTATTTTGGTCAGCTGAATAATTTGCAAATTATGTGTGATCCTGGAAAAGCATTTCTGAAAATGCAGTTCTTCAGAAATGCTCTTGTGATGAAATGATGCTTGCTTTCAAAATACAGATTCAAGTGGCCTACATTCAGAAATGTTTGAGTACTGGCTTAGTGTTATTATACTAGGCATTAAGAATAATAATAATGAGAAAATAATCCTTAGCAAAATATACATAGCTTTCCTGTTAGCTGTTTTCCAAGCTGTTTCTGACTGTCACCCAACACAGGGAAAGATGGCAAGTAGGAAAAGTGAAGAGGTGTGAAAAGCCAGAGTGCAGAATCCACACCAGGAGAGAAACCCTTTGTGATTAAAATGTGCCTGCACATGGGCTGAAGCTCCTTCCACCAAACACTTAAATCACTTGTGTTCAGGGTCCTTCCAAAAGCACAATGCATTTTAGGGCCATTCCCACCACTGACCCCAAGCCACTCTTCAATGAAGAAAGAAATCCTTGGATACTAAAAAGTTCTTGTCTTAGAGTCCACTCCATCTAAATGCTTGCTTAACTAATAAATTGAGAGGGTCTCTTACTAATTAACACACCCATCATTTATGAGTTTGTCTCAGTTTGCCACGCATGTAGGACAAATTAAAGCAACTGAGAAAGTTCCAGCTGCAGGAGCTGGGAGAAATTTCAAGGCAATACACAAGATTCTGGGGCCTGTCCTTTTAGTGCTGCTTTGTCGCACAGGAATGTATCTATCACTTCTATCGACAACCCCAGTGTTTCTGGCTTGAGCCTAATGCCTGGTGGGATATTTCATTCCTTTGTTATTTCAGCTTGAAAAATTGTTTCTTAAATCCTTTTTTTTATCTGTTGATATTCAATGTGCATCATCTGTGCTGGGCTGCGAAAACCAGTTGCGATTGGTGTTCTGTAAATTTCTATTGGCTTATATTACATATTACATTACTGCTTTTCTTAGTTTTACTAATATTTTTTTAGATCTTTTTAGCCAAGAATGAATTTTATTCCCCTGGAAAAAGCAAACAAAACAAACAAACAAAAAAGAAAACAAAAAACCCAAACAAACAAACAAAAAAAACCCCTCACACTGCACTAGCAACAAGTTTATAGATTTAAATATGTCAGCAAAAGATTAATTTTAAAAACAAATTATTTATTATTTAGATAAGATGTGACTTAAAAATTCTACTAAGAATTGATACACTTACTCTTTAGAAAGGTTGTGATCCATATCCTTGGTGCTACAAATTTTAGGAAGCTTGCAGAAATTTGTATATCTTAATTATTCTATATGAACAAGTATGCTATAGAATTTGCTGAAAATACATATTCATGTGTAAAGTTAGTAGAGATACTCAGGAATGTAAATTTACTAATATACATCATTGGTTACAGGCCAGGAAGATAATGCTAAACATTTCAGTCCATATAATGACAACTTGCTCATCTGGTACATGCTGTATACTTCAGAACAGTATATCTGGGTTACTTTTGACAAGAAAAAGGGATTTGAACTATAATTAGTCATGACAAAATTAACAAGTATTACAAAAAAGGCATAATTTCTGTTGCTCTGAATTTGGTGCTTGATTATATCATAAAAGAAGTGCTGCGTCAACAGAGACTTAGATTTTTATCAAACTAGTTTCTCTAAAAACAAACACAAAGCACCTCCCTACAATAAATCCTGCAGAATTCAGCAGGATGCACACACAGTAAACTTCTGGAAGACAGAAAGGGTCTGGTACTATACATCAGAGGACCTAACAGTGCAAGAAAGCAACCTATTAACGGAGTCTGCAGTACAAAATAAAAGCACTAAAAAGATTAAAAAATTCAATAGCTATATAAGTTGCTCATGAAACAAAACCATTTCAATTAGAATTACTTCTTATTGTACATTGTATTATACAGAATACATAAAATATATATCTTTATATTTATATATGTATATAGACACATATATATTCTCTCTTTAAAATATCTTTTATTAAATTCTGTGTGTAAAGTCCAAGGCAATTCACTTTCTGCAAGGTTAACATTTTATACCTCAATTCATGGTGCTCATCTCTGCATTTAATGAGCAAAGCTCATGGAGCTAAAAATATCTCCTTTCATTGCTTAATAACTTCAGTTAGCCAAAAATCGAGCACAGTCAGTTTCCACTGCAGACAAAGGGTACGGGTATTCAGCACCTCCAGGAGGAGAACATGACGCCTGACTCTTCCTGAATGTGTGCATGTATATAGAATCATAGAATCATAGAACAGTTAGGGTTGGAAAGGACCTTAAGATCCAACCCTCTCCATGCCATAAGCAGGGACACCCCACACTAAACCATGCCACTCAAGACTTCATCCAACCTGGCCTTAACCACTGCCAGGGATGGAGCATTCACAACTTCTTTGGGTAACCCATTCCAGTGCCTCAACACCCTCACAGTAAAGAATTTCTTCCTTATATGCAATCTAAACCTCCCCTGTTCAAGTTTTAATCCATTACCCCTTGTCCTGTCACAACAGTGCCTAACGAAGAGTCCCTCCCCAGCATCCCTATAGGTCCCCTTCGTATACTGGAAGGCTGCTATGAGGTCTCCACGCAGCCTTCTCTTCTCCAGGCTAAACAGACCCAGCTTTCTCAGCCTGT
>JBCJKH010066912.1:0-14295 GCA_039877255.1 Loriculus beryllinus | reverse complement strand
TGCACTGCTCCGGGGAGGGCAGGGGAGGGTGCGCCATGGGCACGGCTGCACTCGGTGCTCCCCGGTGCGGGTCCTGCTGCAGCAGGGACGCGGTCAATAGGATAAACGATGTCAGGGGAGCTGAAGGAAGCAGCGCTGCTTGCTCCAGGCCCGAACTGGGCAGGGGCCTCAAGCGTCCAGCGTAGCTCATGGAGGAAGAAGGAGGCCGCTAACCCGGGAAGCTGGGAAACAGCAACAAAACAAACCAACAAAAGGAGGAGGAAGAGGACTGTTAAAAGCAAGGGGCTGCCTCCTAAATCTGATGTCCCCACCCAGAACCGCTTTGCAGTTCTGCAGGGGGCTGATGAGGAAACGCGCTTGCATCAAGAACAGCCGCTGGTGCACTGGTAAAGAAGATCTCTACTGGTGCTGCCAGGAAAAAGCAGTGGGTCATAGTAGTAGGGAACTCTACTTTGAGAGGCACAGAGGCACCCATCTGTTGGCCTGACCCGGTCTCAAGGGAGGTGTGCTGCCTACCGGGGGCATGGATCAGGGATGTTGCAGAGAGGCTGCCTGCTCTAGTAAGTCCCGCTGACTGTTACCCACTTCTAGTGATCCATGTGGGTGCTAGGGATATAGATAGCAGTCGCCTGAAGAACATAAAGAAGGACTTCAGAGCCCTGGGAGAGGTGGTTAGGGACTCTGGAGCTCAGACTGCCTTTTCATCAATTCTCCAGGATACAGGGGAGGACCTTAAAAAGGCCAGGTGGATTAGCCAGGTTAATAAATGGTTAGAAGGTTGGTGCCATAGTCAGGGGTTTGGGTATTTAGAACATGGGACTCAATTTGGGAGGCCAGGTCTACTGGGGGCTGGTGGAACTGGTCAAACGAAGAGGAAGAGCAGTTTTGGTAGGAGGCTTGCCAGGCTGGTCAAAGAGGATTTAAACCAGATGTGTTGGTGGAGGGGGGAATCATTCCTTCCCAGCACTCCCAGTCAGTTGCCACCACCTGCAACGTAGATATTCCAGTTGCTCCGGCCAACGAGCCAGCTTCATTTGGAGCTCCGCTCAGATGCCTGTATACAAATGCCCATAGCATGGGGAACAAACAAGAGGTATTAGAGACGTGTGCACGTCTACAGGGGTATGATATAATAGGCACCACAGAAACATGTTGGTATGGCTTCTATGACTGAAGTGTTGGAATGGAAGGTTACAGGCTCTTTAGGAAAGACAGGCCTGGCAGATGGGGAGGGGGAGTTACCCTTTATGTTAGGGATAGGCTGAAGAGGATGGAACACTGTCTGGGGACAAATGAACAGTCAAGAGAGAGTTTGTGGGTCAGGGTTAAAGGGAGAACAGCAGTGGGAGACATTACTGTGGGATCTGTTACAGAGTGCCTGATCAAGAGGAATCTGTGGATGCAGCGCTCTACAGACAGACAGGAACAGCCTCATGCTCACAGGCCCTTGTTCTCAAGGGGACTTCAACCACCCTGATACCTGTTGGAGGGACGGTGCAGCCCAGCACAAACAACCCAGGAGGTTTCTCGATTGTGTGGAAGACAACTTCCATCTGCAAGTAATACAGGAGCCGACAAGAAGAGGTGCCATGATTGACCTTGTGCTCACCAACAGGGAAGGGCTGGCTGGGAATGTGACGCTCCAGGGCAGCCTTGGTTGTACAGATCATGAGATGGTCAAGTTCGAGATCCTCAGGACAGTGAGAAGAGCGTGCACCAAGCTCACTGCCCTGGACTGCAAGAGAGCAGACTTTGGCCTCTTCAGGAACCTGCTTAGTGAGGTTCCATGGGATACAGCCCTAGAGGGCAGGGGAGCCCAAGACTGTTGGATGATATTCAAGGATCACCTGCTACAAAAACCCCCACGGCTTTAATGTGTTTCTTCTCAACATTTTTTTGGCTTTCCCCTTGTATATTTCCTTCAGTTTTTGAATTTATATTCAATACAGTGAATCACAATTCTTTCCATCATCATTGCCTTATGAAAGACATACCTCTATTTTATCTTCTTTCCCCTCCATTAATTCTCCGAGCAGCATGCTAGCATTTATGCTGCTCATTGAAGGTAGCTGAAGTGCACACATTTTTAGCCAATTGATTTGGTTTTGCTAGGAAAATTATAAAAAAAGGAAGTGACATTGGCAGTTTTTGAAGAAAGAATGTGTCAGGAATCCCTACTATTACCAGCTATACCTACAGAGCAATAACTACCATGTAATCATCCCGTTATTATCACCTTTTATTGAATTTTATCCTTTTTATGAGAAGTAAATAGTGTTGATTATTTGAGAGTGAGAATACAGCTGCAACAATGTAAAGGTTGCTTAAAGATGGACAAAGGAAAAATGAATATTGGTTATGAACTGGAAGAGAAATGAAGAAAAAAAAATAGCAATGAGGTAGGCATGGATCTAAGCACTATGGATCAGAAATAGCTTGGTGGGTTAGAAAATAATTTTTAGTGAAGATTTTCAGTTACAGGAGGAATTCAGATGTACAGAAATCGTGGACAACGTCGAGATACTTGTTTGGTACATGAAAAAGGGATTGAAAATGGAAGGCACTGAAAACCAAGGAAGTCACCCATAAACCAAGAAAGGGACACACTTTTTATTGGGTACTTCACTTTGCAGGTCCTTCATTTAATTCAGTGCGTTTCTTTAAGGCTGATTTTTTTTTCCTCCGAAGTCCCTAAAATTAGGCTTCGCTATGTGCATGGAAGTAACTTCTCCTTCGGCTTTCTTCAGTCCTGAGACAATATCTAATCTCCAGGTCAAACCTAGCAGGTCCTAGTTTTGTACATTTCAGCAGGCTTTTCACAAACGGACAGCAGAGTCCATTTGAGACAGCAGAGCATCATTTGAGAGTGCTTTTTTTGAGTAAAAGCACTACTTTTTCTCAAAAACATGGCAGGTGTTTTCTATCCTCTATTTTTACATGGTATCTCAACAGTTAAAAGAGTAGTTGAGTAGTCAGGGAGGCAGATTCTGGTTTTCCTACACTCAGGAGACTTTTATAGTACCAGCTACAGCACAGCTGGTCAGAAACTTCATCACCTTCTGTGAAAACACATTTAAAACAATTGAGGACAAAGAGACTAACCCCAAAAGAGACTTTTCTTCTTTTCGCATAGCAGTTGCGTATTAGGAAAGATGGACAACTTAAATCCTGGTCTCTCCAGTACTGTCTGTTCATGCTGTTTTAAGAGAAATTAATTAATTAATTAGTATTGTGTGAAGTAGAGAGCAAATTGTTAACTTCTGAGCCCCCTGTTTGTCTATCTAATTCCTGGCATCAATTGCATTACTTCAATTTCAAAACATTCCACAAAGCCATTGATATTTGGGGATAGTTGTAATTCTGATCAGAATTCACATGACTGACATAATCTAATAATTAATTACTATTATAATTCTATAAATAGAATTGTAAATTTATCATTGAATTCCTTTATATTTTATATATTTGTTACATCTTTGAGCTAATCTCAAGTCTTGATTTCATTTTTCCTACTCTTTTGATTGACTAGTATATAAAATGGATTCACAATCCCAATAGCCTCTTTTTTACTTCAATTATTTTAATGGTATTAAGAATAATTAATCTTTGCAAACTCACAGATGTATCAAGTAAGCAATAAAAATGATTAACAGTAGTATCATAAAAATACTGCAGAAGCTTACTCTGAAATGTAGATCATCTTGCCTGCAATGCTGATCAATTAATACTTTTTAAGTAGCCTGGTATTTATGTAATATAACCTTTACACTAAGTCTGATTTCCAATAGCATTTAATTAACTTGCATAATGACTGCAGTTGTGTACATAAATTAAAAAATTGTAAAAGTAATGGTCAGTTAGGCAGCAACTAGTACAATTTGTACATACAGTGACATTAATTATGCTCTCAAATTGGGTACATCATTGTTCTGGATGGTGTAGAATTCTGGCCTTATAGGTATATTCCCTTCAACTTTTCACAAACATTTCAAAGTATTATCTATGCATACAGTGCAACTCATTCTTAGACCTATTTTTACAGACAAAATTAAACTAAAAAGAGCTTATTGAAACATAAACATTATTTTTATTCATTGTTAATTTTTTTCTAATAGTGCTATTTTTTATGTAACTAAGTGAAAATCAAGGTAAAAGATTTTTAAAGGTAGTTTTAAGGATCTAATATTTAGCTAGCTCCATGACAAAATACTGTAGCTGTATGAAAAACAATCTACACACAATTCTACGAGAAAAGGAAGAGTTAACTGAGACTTCTTGAGATTGTCTTTTTACCTGCAATGTCCATTACAGTTGTTCCTCAGCAGCTTTTCCTACAGGCTTCACTTCTGAAAGTTTCCATTGCTCATTCACAACCCATGATGCTGTCACGGGCTGTCATTGAAGAGAAGTTAAATTCTGTGGGTTTGTCACCTTGTAGACATTCAGAACTAGACATTCTAATGCTTTTCTTCTTAGCTCAGTATCTGTCTATTTAAAGAAGAGAGAAAAGCATGCATTCTTAACATGGTTTTTGTAGTGATTATCCCTGCTTTAGCTGCTATACTGAATACTCTAGTATTCTAACATTCTGTTGAAAAGTATCAGTCAATTCATAGTTCTGAGAAGTTGCTTAATGTTTAGATAGACATCCCTGAGTTCATTTACTGTGGATTCTTATTTAAGAGATTATTTTTAAATATACAAAATCAGCAATTACAATGAGGAATCAGGAGGTGGACTTTATGGATGAGACACACACAGACACCAAGAACCAACTTAAAATTAGTGAAAGATAGCTTTGCAATAACTAGGTTTCCTCCTGGGCAATCCCATAAAATTATTAGTGTTTTGCAAAATGCAACCTGCTCCTTCAGGACAAGTTCAGAGGTAAATCTAAGCAAGTATAAAGGACGGGGGGGGACGTAAGTAAGTAGGACAGGTTTATACTATTCTGCGGTACTGGTTTGACCCCAGCCAGCAGTTAACTTCCACTCCCTGTCATCTCAGTTGTTCATTTATTCCCACTAAGCTGGATGGAGGAGAGAACTGAAAGGGAAAAAATGAAAAAACCCTTGTGGGTGGACATACCGACACTGGATGAGGTGAAGAAAATGAGACCCAAATGCAAAACCAAGTGATGCCAAAGGAATCGCCGCCTTTTACCAGCAAAACAATGCCCCCTGGTCTCTGAGCAATGAATACTTAGACTGTCCTTAACTGCTTGAGAAGGCAGTGTCATTTCCCATATTAACATGAGAAAAACAACTTTAACTGTTCTTTACATCTTGATAGCATACATATTACAGCTGCTTCTGCCTGATGTGAACAAGAAAACATTTTTACATTTTTATTAGTGCTATTTGTACATTCCAATATTTTTATTAACATTCATTTATACTAACATTAACTGTAAGAGCAAAACAACCATACTCAGTTTCTCAAAAAAGAAAAAAAAGCTACCAGTATGTTTATATAATGGTAGAAGTTGATGACCATAATGTTTAGGTCTTACCTAAATGATCTTATAACACACAGAAACTTGCCTTGCGAAACACAAACTGTCTACAGTGTAACTGCAGCAGCAATTCTGCTGTGGTACAGTTCATACCTACAGTTGCAGCCAGCTCATAACTAAGTATTTTTTGTTATTAACAGCCATAGAGCATTATCTTTGAAAAAGAAAAACTTGAAGACAAAAGGATGTTGGATCCTACAGAAGGAAAACAAAAAGAGCACATGGTTCTGGTTTTGAGAAGGTAAGAACTAAAAGGGGTTCAGGAAAGCAAAAGCATTTTCCTATTAGAATTAATAAATTAGTATGAAAAAAGTGAACTCTGCTGGGTTTTCTTTGGATTTATTTTTTATGCAAAATAGCTGCACATGATGAGCTGAAAAGTTAGTTTACCAGAAATGTATAGAATGACTTGAAAATATAGTCCTTGACATACAAAACATCGGTATTGCAGACTTGTTTTGATTAATAGGAGATGCACAGGGAATGCCGCTGTGGGTATCAGACACCTTTCTCTACTCAAGAAACCTACTTTGAATTTGTGTTGTTCCTGCAGAGAGATGGAGTTTCTCTTTTCATGGGTCCACTGACTGATTTAATGCATCCTCTGTCATACTGCTGCTGTGGATGTCATCTCAAAAGGGAAAGAAGTAGAGAAAAAGAGTAGAAAATTGCACAGCAATCTATAAAACTATTGGCATTTCAAGCATGTTCAGTCTGTCTCTGTGATTAAAGGCAAATGGTACATACATGCTGATGTTTTCTCTGTTTTTGAAGGACACAGTGTTTGGGTTTATTATATTAATACTAATCTGAGCATCTTTAAAAATATAGTGGTTTTATTTATATCTTAAAATATCATGTTGGGAAATCTTTAAAGAAAGAGCAATTCACGTATCTGTTCAACAGTCCACTATTGAATGACTATGATTCATTTGCTGGATGGAAAGAAAGTTCCTTGAGATCACTCTTGAAAGCAATTTGTCATTAGACCAGCACATTAGCTTTTTTCAAATTCATTTGCAAGATTCTTTGCAGGAAATAGTGCCCAATAAAGTAAGGAAATGACAGCAGAAAACTGAGGCCCTATTAAGACATTAAACCCAATTATTTCTCAAACACAGTGAAGGACAGCTGGACAACCATCTATAAAGTTTCATTTATTTTCTAACAAATACTAAAAAGAGTTTGCATTAGTTACACCGAGCCTTTAAAAAATGAGCCAACAGAATGCTTTCAATTGTCATTCTCCTTCCACAGCCAGTGTGACTGCTGCTGTCCACTGACTTTTCCACTAATATAACCTCAGTCCTAACACCCAGGTAAGAGACTCCCATACTCCCAAAACCAGGACCTGGGAAGATACTGTTTATAGTATGCTGGTCTCTCAGCTCAAACTGCTGAGTTGTACTTTTCAGAATCCTGCAGAGAGCTTTGGTTGAGGTTTGAATAAGGAGCTGAATTTCAGGTTGATAAAATGCTATGTGACCTTAAAATATTGAGTGCTACATACAAACATTAGTCTTCAGAGTGTCTGCTTTTTATGACTCAGGTTTCTAAGTTGCTTGTGAGAACTAAATCAGAAAAGTAAGTATAATGCATACTTGTGGACAAGGAGATAGAACACGAGGACTGGATTTACAAAGAAAAACAGAAAAAAGAGAGGAAAGGGAACTGAATGGGAAAATATTCCAGAAAAAGTATAAAGCTATCACTGTCTTGTGATTTTTAGAAGTTCATCATCTTTAGAAATTCATCATCCATCATATCATCAAATCCACCAATGCTTCCTTATCAGGAGTATTATAATTTTACAAAGCAAGAATCTGGTTTATGGTTTGACATTCTATGTGAATTACTTAAAAAAATACAAAAGAAAAAGCAAATGCTTATCTATGTCTTACGTAAAATGGTGGAATATGTGTTCTACAATTAATGGCAGGTTTTTCGCTCTCTATAGTACACTCAAGATTTCATCTAAGGTTTATTTTTTGTACATATGTGTCTATATATATCTTTTTTTGCTCCACTAATAGCATGTTAATGTGTGAATACTCCTTTTCTAGAAGCCAGAACTCAGCAGTTTCTGATGTGGTAGGCTGTTAGCTGTGGGGCAGGTATAGTCCCATGTATGATTTACTAACCTCTCTATGTTAGAGACAGGAGAAGCTTGCTTTTTATTAATTTTAAGTACTAGAGAAAAACTGGCTAACAGATTGATCTCCCAGGTGGCGTGCTTTATGGACAAGCCAGCAGAAATTATGGCAATTCCCATGGGCACCTGTCAGGGAAAACTGGAGAAAGTCACGGTCTCATGGCTTCCCATGTGTTTCTACGGGCACTCTTAGGGCTTGGCAGTCAGGCCGAGGTCTTTCATTTTGCTAAGAGCTATCGCCTCACATTCACATGCAAAGGCCAAGTACATGTGCAGTTGGTGCACAGGAAATTTATGGAGCCTTTTTCAGCAAGTAGCAAAATGAGCCTCTTCACCTTTCACAGACCTGTGTGCTGCATCTTTTATAAACAGGTAAAACCCCTTGTACTAACAGTGTTACTTTGGGACCATCTTTTCTGGTACTCTGTCACGTAATATCATCTCTGGCTTCAAAGGCCACACAGTAATTAAACTCAGTCATCTCAGCAGGGAAAGGGTTTAGGGTGTTTCCATATTTAAATTCTGGATATGTAAAAGAGGGGTTTTTACACTGTAATCTGCTTCTAAAATTAACATTTATCCTTAACTGATATATCTATTGACTTTCTGGAAAAACACCCTTTTATGCTGGATTGAAATAGCTACCAATGTATGACAATTGTTTTGGAGAGGCTTTAACTCTCCTAACATCTAAGAAAATATCGCCATCTGTTGCTCCGTGCAGTGAATGCAGCTACTTCCTATAGCTGCTGTTTGTACAACCGATTTTCCTTGCCCTCTTGCATACCACTGCTATTACAAACATTCAATGGTTTTCAGGAAAAGCTGACTTTCACACTAGAGTAGCTTCATGAATTTCAATGAACTCACATGGTAAAATGTCGAAACAAGTATAATACTTTTATTTTTTGTTAATGGGGTTGGTTAAGGATTTCTGGGAATTATGTCATTGAGCAGAGGGTGATTTCTTTAACTGTTAGAGATTAACTGTTGGGGAGGCTAACCACTAGGCTGCTGAGAAAAAAACAGTGCATTTAGTGCTGTGACCGTTAGTTAAAAATCCTTGACTCTTACCTTGATGCTATAATGAAAGTAATGGCCTGAGGTGGTTGTTGTGGAAGCAGTTTAGAATTTGCAATACAGAAGAACCTGGGAAGAATAATAATCTCATTCTAACACATGCTTTTTCTAAACTTCTAATATTTATTACTTAAGAAAGACTTTTCTATTTTCTACATTTTTATATTAAAATATTCTTGTTCCTTTTTTTTTCCCCCCCACTTGGATACTTAGGGTCACCATTCAACCTTTTAATGGCTAAGAAGATAAAAAAATTCTATGCAAAATAAAAAGCTTTCAACTCCAAATCAGAGGTACGGCATCTACAGTCTTTTTTCACAGTTTATTCCAGTTAGCTTGTGCACTGCTAATTTCTCAGGTTACTTTGTACTGTATTCTTGTTTTACCAATTAGCCACAAACAAGTAGTGTATGAAAGTGCAGAAGGCTACAGAAATTTGGCTGCACTTAGGAGGACTGCAGGTCTTTGAAACTCACCCATCCAAATTTGAAACTTTGCTTATGAGTTCTTAGAGACACACATCTGACAGGACAGGAGCTGGAGCAAACTAGATGTCACAAGAGGAAAGCAAAAACCTGTGCTCAGTGCAAGTTTAACCCATTCTCTCAAAAGCAATTATTACCCTTACTCTTTGACTTTCTGATTAAACACCTCCTGCTTTAAATTCCCAATCCTCATCCTTCGCATTCCTGACTCCAAATAATGCCTTATTTCTTCTAGTTTTGATTTAGAACTTCTCAAAAATTTGACAAACATTAACCCTTAGCATGTGAAACTACAGATAGTTCGACACTGATGCCAGCTTGGTCCTGTTATTTTTTGTTCATAAGGTGTTATTTCCAAAAGACACAAGCAAAATGCCTTGTTTACACATTTGGGTAATGCAATCTCATCAGTGTCCACAAGGCTTTGATTCACCAAGGCTACTTTTATGGATGCTAATCTATAAACACCAAAACAGGCTTCCTATTATGATTTGTCTTGAATTACTGTATTAACTGCACAAGGCAGTCTAGGAATCCAATAAAGCCGAAAGATCAGCTTTATTAGGTTAAAGCTAGTTTTGTGGAGAGTCGCTATAGAAATACCACAATAGCATGTCATCTATATCTGTTGGCCTTTAAAGTATTTTATATGGCTTTCTCTAAAAGAGAAAAATTTCTCTAAAATTTATGGAACAAAGTTGCTAGTATGACACTTCCAGACTACTTACAAATGATGATCTAAAGATTTCTCCATATTGTCACTGCTTTCTTCTCTTTCTTCCTCCAACTTCTTGTTTATTTTTTTCTTCTTCAAAAGTAGAACATTCATCCATGGATAAATGGATGTATCTGCCTTTTACTTCTACAACCAGCTACAAACACAGAGATACAAACAGTTGTCATTAGACACTATTTTATTTCTGATGTAAAAGGTTAGATACAAAACATTGCTAGAGCATTGACAAAAATGAGTTTGTATTACTGCATAAAAATCAGTATGAATCTTACTTTTCTAAGGAAGTGTGATGATTTTGAACACTCATCTGACTCATCCCAACTTTACATTCTCCAGAACACTTTCTGAACTTTTGAGATGTGTTAATGACTGAAGACTTTTTCCTCCGTATCCTGAAGCCCAGACCTGAAGACTAATTCTGAGATACTGGCAAAATTACAGGATTATTCTAGGTGTACATTGTGAGATCTGAATCTATAGTTTATCCATCTCTGTAAAGTATTTTTGTTCTAATATTCCGCTGTGCCTGTACTCTGCTGATATCTGTAACCTTTTCTCTTACTCATGTTTGGTGAGTCACACGCATATTTAAAATACAACTTTTATACCTACTGTGTGTAGCTTTCCACCCTGATCATGAACACTGTTTTGTTAAGTTACAGGAAAGCATCTGTGAAATAGATGCTGATTTTACAGCCAGTGCAAACAAGAAACAGACACATACACTAAGATAGCACATTTATACCGTAGCTGAGCGGAAGGCAGCTTTCTGTCTTTCTGCTTTAATCAGCTTATATATGGGTTTCCTCAGAATATATGAGAGCATTGATGTTTCATAAGCATTACTAATTTCTTTTAGCAATTATTTTTCTTGCTTGATGTTGTGAAATGAAGACTTTCCTTACTCTTATGCTGAATTTTAATATTTACTTCAGAAGACTTATTTTTGTTATATGAAGGAAGCCATGTCCAATGGGGTAAAATGTGAGATTTATTTTCCTTCAGCTCAGTAAAGCTGCATCATTTATTTGCAGCTGTGTCACCCCTGAGTGTAAGAATTCATTGTCTTAGAAGTGACGCAGGAAGAAAATTGCTATACTCTTATTATTTTAATAAAGATACTGCTTATGACTTAACACATCAGTTCCCAGCATCTTGAAGGTTTTAGCCTGACAACTAGTCAGCACTTTCACATAAACCAGGAACGCAGCCAGATCAAGAGCATGACATAGATATCTGAGATTCAGTTACACCTGTTCAAAATTTGATCTTGAAAACCTCCATTAAGGCAAACTAAACCTAGAAAAGCCAAATGACAACAAATATGTCCTATTTCTTACATTCTCAGTCAGGATCATTGCTGAAGGAATGGAAACAGAGCACTGTACTTGCCACAAGATTGCTGGTAAGGCAGTGTGGCAATGATGTTGCCCATTCTCAAATGCTTCCATCTGTTTAATGCTGCTGCAGTCCCCGAGTACATTGTTTGGGGAAAATGAGCCAAGCTACAATATGTAAATACAAGACAAAAACCATGCACTCAAGCAAAAAAACCAAAACCAAACCCAGATATCAAACCAAACTCAAATATCAAAACAAACCCACAGCAACCCCCATCATGACAGGATAATTTCACTGTTCTAGTTTAGAGAACAGTTCTACAAAAAGTTGGACCATTAAAAAAAGGGCAGAAGTGGCTGATGACAGTAGTGGGGGGACTTTTTTGAAGTATATCCTTATGCCTTGATTCTGCCCATATTCTGTGAAATTCTTTTCCTTCGACACGTAGGTGGATCCACTGACTGAAACAAACATTCAAGCAATGCAAGAGACAAGGAGGACTAACTTAAATAACCTTTAAAAAAAAGAAAATTCAACAACTTAACAAAGAAAATGACAGCATAGTCAAGCAACTCCAGAATGTGTTGAAGTCAGAGGTGCAGATGCTAGAACAATTCATTAATGCTCCATGCAAGAAGGTCTGAATTATTTTAAGAGCACTGTATTTGCATTTTAGGTATAGCAGAATGAACTAATTGTGAAATATATGCACCAAAGATTTCAATTTCAGGCTTGACTTTACTTTGGAGATTAATTTTTTACTTTATCATTTTTGCAGGCAGTTCAGTGGACAGCCTTATTTGAATGTTACTCATTGTTCAGTGATATATGAAGTGCATTTAATCAGTGTGAAGTAATATTAAACTATTATCAGAAGCATCAAATGTTCTAAAAAATCTCAAAAGAAAGGTCAAAAGGTAACATTTCTGCTAACAATATGAGAAACAGTGTATTTAACTTATTCTTTACATCCCAGTTTTTCATGGCATATACATTACTCTTTTTCGCATAAAATTACAGTGTAAAATGTAGGGGGGTTATCCTCTTGATTAAAAATACCATATATATAGTGGATCAAATAGATTTTCACAGTTTTGCTAAGAGATGCTGATAGAATCACAGAACGTTTGGGTTTGAAGGGACCTTAAAGATCATCCAGTTCCAACCTGCATGCTGTGGGCGGTGATAATTATTTTAGAGTTGATGTGCCTTTTAAACAGATGGCTGCAAAAACCTTTGACAAGACAGTCCTTGTGGTCATTATTAAATCGGCTGTCAGTGTGGTACTTATTTCAGATGAAAGTAATTGCCAACAAAGACAGTTACTTCATTAATTCATGTGTTTCTAAAAGTATTGCAAAGTCCTCCTTGTTAAGATGCAAAGCTGATGGTAATAAAACAATCGTATGATCCTCTGTTTTATTCTTTTTAATCTTTCAGTGCCACAAATGTTATCTGAGTTTTGACCAAAACAGCTGGTCATGAGGAGCTGCTTATTCAAAATCTATGAGAAAACATAACTAATTTTTGAGCCAGTAGTTCCAACCCAGTTACCCGGCATTGCTCCATGTGAAGTGGAGACAGGATTTCAGTTCCTGTCCAACCAACAGCCATGCCTAAGAGCATTTTCACTGTTAACATCTTGTGGATACAAAGGCAGAACTCTCAATGCCACCACAGGCTTAACCTTAGTGGGTTAGGTTACTGTGGAGGGGACACCATGCCAGCCAGAAAAGTCACTGCTCAAAGGAATCAGAGCTATGCCAAAGGGCAACACTGTTATGACAAACTTGGAGTAGAAATACTTATCTATAGTCACTGCCTTACACTCATGGATCATATAAGCAGGAATGGAGCAAGAAACATTAAAAGAAAAAAATAATAAAATCCTCCCAGGTCCTCTATGGCTTGCACTTTCTGCGTCAAGGAAGGCATCAATTCTAGCTCGGACATGTAAAAGTCACTTCTGAAATGAACAGAAGGGAAGTAAAAAAACAGAATATGTGCATGCAAACCATTAACAAGGTAAGTTATGTTCAAAGGGTAATATTCCATGTCTGGACTAAGAAACGAATTTGTAACAAAATAAAAAGTGCTGACTTTTGCACTGTGGCTTTTGGAGCAAATTTCCGATTAAATGACGGTAACTTTTTTTGCCACTACTACAATGCATTAATGTATTCTTATTGTCTTTTTAACACATTTGTGATATCTCATCCACTAATAGCTGACGGCTTTGCTTTGTAATGCAAAGACTTCTTAACTGGGGAGTTCTATAGTGAACAGGCTATTAAAAATTAGCAATACTTCAACTGGCTAGTAAAAATGCTTTCAATGAAAGAAAAAAATATTACTTGAATTTGATACATTTGCTTCAAACAACTTTCTCAATTTCTGCTTTGACTTATTAGTGTCTTCCAAACAACACTGTGTATATTTCAAGTTAACCTCATACAAGTGTATTGTAAATGTTTATATAGAGCAACGACATCCAATACACAAGAACACACAGGCTGACAGACAAAGGGAAATGCTTCTAGCTTCTCAACCTTGGAATCAATGAACATGCAAAACGCTCTGAAGTTTCAGCAAGTATTCCACAGGATCTATTAAATCTTATCTATGACCTTCATTCTGCAAATACAGCAAATGCCTTTTAAACATCGTTACCACGAGTTCCCTTGGCTTGAAGAACATAAGCATAACTAAGCTTTTTCAGGAATAGGGTTATGCTGTCTTGCAGGATACTTTGCCTTCCAATTTTATGATCAGAGGTGACGATACAAAATCCCTGGTGAAGAGTACTATTAGAAATGCATCCAGCTATCATAGAATTATAGAATAGATAGGGTTGGAAAGGACCTTAAGATCTTCTAGTTCCAACCCCACTGCCATGGGCAGGGACACCCCACACTAAACCATGTCACACAAGGCTTCGTCCAACCTGGCCTTGAACACTGCCAGGGATGGAGCACTCACAACTTCC